>OZ005678.1:1245982-1333508 GCA_963930725.1 Candelabrum cocksii | reverse complement strand
AATGACTTTCCATTCAACAAGAAAACTTGGTAACGGAATTACATATTATCGGTAACGGAATTACAAACTATAATACAGAATTGCACAAAAACATGTCAAAAATGGTTGACTTGATTTTAAAAGTCATTACTTAGGTGAAAGTGTAACAAATATTTCGACTGGATGTTGATTGTATGTTTTATATTTTATTATATTCAAAATGGTCATTGTGCGAGAACCCCATGTAAAATGAAAATTGTTTTGGTATATATTGGAAAGTATGGTTACAATAAAGATTTTTCAAAAGCAGTTTACTCTTTTTACTGTCTTTGCATGGGAGAATAATAAATGTCACTCATTTGTCATTGCGTCTGATTACTTGTCACACGACAAGTATGCTGTACTGACCTTCCTCACTATGCTAACTGGTCATCCTGGAAAGTATCAGAGAGTTTAGCAACTATGTGATATTTTCTAATGGTGCTGCTTCCCAATTCAAGCAGAGGTTCACTTTAAGTGGGATCACACTGTTAGAAAAGTTCATTAGCTGGAATTTTTTTGCCACTTCCCATGGAAAGGGAGCTGTTGATGGGATTGGAGGGAGAATAAAGCGTGATGTTCACACTGCAACTTTAGCAAAAGGTGTTGTCATTCAAAATTTTGATGACTTTATCCAGGTTGCTGAAGAGTGCTCAGAAAACATCACTGTTCTAAAGTGGACAAAAATACATGTGGAGTCTTTTGTCAATCAAATTGACAAAGACACAATAGATTGTACTGGCATAACTGGTCTTAGGAAGCCTGGTAATTACTGCGTTCAAGTTTTGGCACCTTATGTAGTTGAAACAAAGGTTCACTATTATTCTTCATCAGCCCCCGTAAGCATGTTTTTAAAATTTTACAAGTTGAGCAAACTACAACGCCAGAACCAGCCAGCAACCATCTTGTCTGAAACACCATTAACAACAAATGATACAATACATAATAAGATACCAAGCATTGGCGCAGTGACAGCAGGTCAATGGTTGCTGATAGAGCATGAAGGTGAATTTTTCTTAGGAGTTGTATTCTCTGTCTCTTCCAAAACTAAAAGTGCTCATGTTTGGTGTCTGGAAGAGCCATACAGAGTTTTAGAACCAGAGGATTTGGAGAAGGAGCAAATTTCAGCTTGGTATGACCTCCCTCAAATGTACACTGCTCCTGTAAACCCACACCTGATCCAAGTCAAGAGATGTTGGAAATACATTTATTGATTGAACATACATAATTGACTTACTGGATGACTTTTCATGGTCAAATTTTCAGAACATAATTCCGTTACCTTTCAATGTAATTCCGTTACCACGTTTATTATTAATGTTGAAACATACAAAAGTTATACAGATGTTTTCTTTTTATGTTTCTGACACCCTTTACATAGAGCTTCATCATAAAATAGTTTTTGGTAATCTCAATACTAAAACAACGGAGGAAATCAAAGAGTTTTAATGTTAGGTCAAACACCATGTCCATTTTTTGTAATTCCGTTACCAAGGGTTTGAATGTAAATATAATTTTCATTGGACTCATTAGGGCAAAATGAAGCTGTTATTCTGAATCTGTTGATTAGGTAAATGAGTTTAAAACATAAGTTTAATCCTCAGCTGTCAAAATTATCATTGGTTTTCTAAGATTCAGAGCTGTAAAAGCCTGCAAATGTAATTCCATTACCATGGAATTGCCCTACTGTTACCGAGATGTAGAACGGAACATTTCTCAGTATTAAACACCAACCTCCATTTTTTGGCCCAATCTACTAAAATATCGATATCATTCATTTTGGAGATGAAAATGTGATACGACTGAAGCAGTTTTGGATTCCTGAGCAGTTTGCTTGCCCTAAGGCACATTTTTAATGAAAATACAGATATTTTATTTCGGATTTATCGACAAAAAGAAGAAAATTTAAATTTAAAATAGTATATTTATTAGGCAAAAATTACATTACAACTTTGCGCGCTTTTACAGCTGCAAATTTGTCAATTAGTTTTTTGAAGTTAATCTTGTTGAGCAAATCACTTTCAACGCACAGAAGTGACAGTACACAAAGAAGCTGTTGACCCATTGATCGCTTTACATCTTTAATTCTTTTCAGTTGCGAGCTTTCTCTCAAACAATTGGTGCCATGAGACATAAGTAGAAAATATATTTCTGTTGTCAAAACAAACTATTTTTAACCTGTTTGAAACTTTCATATACAAAAACCATGTATAACATATATACGGTAGTTGTGTGAACGCATCATCATTAGGCGAGACCAATTTGATTTATCGTTCTGCGGGTCCGACCAACCGTATATTTTCGAAAAAGCAAAAAATAATAATATCAATTTTCAAAATTTATCATTTTATTTTTCTCATAAAATTTCTTTCATTGTAGACAACACAATCATAGCAGTCCTGGCATTTAGAGGCGCGCGGACGCGTCTTCAATATATCTCTTGTTTAATGAAATCTTAAAGAACTTACTTTAACATAATTTATTTCGTCACGTAAATATGTTTTTTTGTTTTAATTTATAATCGATTTATACGTTCTTTAAATATATCAATGTGTAGCTTTTTTAAGAATTTTAGTTTGTTTAACGAAATTTAACGTTACCAATTAATATTAACCGTTTCAAAAGGTTTGACGTCAATCATAGAAAAAAGGAAGAAAACGACAGACATGTTTACACGCGATGCTACAGGTTGTTTAAAAGTTCCATTCAAATGAGTTAAGAGAATGCTGTGGACTAGAAAGTGTAAGAAAATCTTTGCAAAGGTGTCGGCTTAGATGGTTTGGTCATGTTGAGAGAATGAATGATAATAACTGGATTAAGAAGTGTAGAGATTTAGTTGTTGATGGTAAGTGTGGCAGAGGCAGGCCACGGACAACATGGAGCCAGGTTGTGAAGAAAGATCTCGTTGAGAAACGTATTCAGCCTGAGTTTGGCGCAGGATAGAGTAGGATGGAGGCGTGCCATCAGTAAACCCGTCTAACCCGTGCCAGCATGGAAAATAGACGTTAAATGTATAAAGAGTGAGAGAACATAGAGACAGATAAATGCAGAAGAACTATTCAGCATTCGATGGAAGAATAAAAGATCAAACCACAACGAAACATTCGGTTTTGTTTACAAAAAAATACCACTTTCACGAAGCCAATAAACATGCAGTAGACTCTGATGATTGGTTCAAAAACTGTTCTCTGTTAAATAGTTAAATATGTGATTGTCGAATTTCAGGATAATTTTATTACTACAGCACGATTAATTATAAATGCCAGTTAGTTGACATTCTAAATGGCATTTGCATTTTGTTCTTGTTTTCACACGGGACTCCAATTGCGCATACTTCATTCATAATTAATTCACCAAATTTTTAAAAGTTTCAATCATTGAAGGTATCAACAAAACAGCTCTATTAGCTTTAAAAGTTAAGTATTTCTTTAAAAAGAGACTTTTTCTCAAAGGAATAATATGCGCGAATATAAAGTATTTATAATTGTTATGAGCGCCCAGGCCTCTCAATGAGACCTACGCGATCGCGTACCCGCACGTGAACACGTAGGTAGTTTTGTTTGTGTAGGCGAAAAATTGCGTAGGCAGAAACGAAAAACAAATATTTTTCTTCTTTGTGATTTTTGTCAAGTTTCCTATGTTATTAAAATATAAATTGCAATATCGCGATCTCTTCGCTGTTAGCGTCTACTATTTTTATTTTTTTACGGCATACGATAATTTTTCTCGGGGAATGGAAACGAGTTTGAGAAAAAAATTCTCTTTCAAGAAATATTTAATTTTTTAAAGCTAATAAAGTTTTTTTGTTTATACCTTTAATGATCGAAGCAGTTGCTTTTAAACATTTGGTGAATTAATTATGCACAATCGAGTGTCACGTGTGAAAACAAGAACAAAATGCAAATGCTGTTTAGAATCTTGACCACCTGGCACTTATAATTAATTTTACCGTAGTAATACAATTATCCTGAAATTAAACATATTTAACAGAGAACAGTTTTTGAGCCAATCATATCGACATTTTAATGATATAAAATGTCACGGCACATCTTTTCACTAGCAAAATGCAGCTTTAAAAAATTAAAATACAACGACTTCTTAGTGATAATGATGTCTTCTTGAAATTAGCAAAAAAGTGCAAACTTAACTCGTTAAAACCTAGCTGTTGTGTTTGGGCTTTAATTGAAACATAAAGTGCTATCGTTTTAATTTAGTTTTTGGTTATTCCAATGACGTGTGAGATTTTTGTCACCGAATTTCCAAATTCAATTTAGAGCCACCTAAAAATCGTTACGCAAGACGACAATCTGTTTGCGCAGAGGCGTACAATCCGGACGAAGACTCGGATGACGAACTCCTGGTAGGCTGCTTCATTTTCGGATTCCTATTGTTCGAGTTGTTATTGTGTAGAATGCGGCAATCTCCTTTCTTGTTAGATTTAGGAATATAGAAATATGCGCTGTTCCAGATTGTATCTATCCCACGCTGCATAAATATATTAAACTCAAAGGTTAAATTTTAATAGGTCAAGGCTCACAAGGTTCGAACCATTAAGTCAAAGAGTAAAAATTTCACAATCTTTTTTAAAAGAAAGTGGTAGTTTTTGTTGTCCTCAATTCATACAATAATTAAAAGTGTTAAAGAAAGGTTAATGAGGTGATAATGAGGCGTGTAGCATATAACACGTGTGAGTTTGTGAATGATGTAATGATATGGGTTGCCATGGTAGGAAAACAAATTGTAGAATGGTATGGAAAAATGATGCACAGAGAGATCCTACAAAATCAAATTTTGTGATTCTGAGTCGTGAAAGCTTTTCTTTTTGTCTAGCAAAAAAATTTGTTCCATTCATTGCACTATTCATAATCAATATTTGAATATAAATATAAAGATAAATATTTTTAACTTTAAACTAAACTTTATACATCGTATTGTTTTACATGATTGTGAATCAAAATGGCAGATTCACGTGTATCTTTGGTGATTTTCTGTACCAGTTACAACTTATTGCAATATATTTAATTTGTGTGTGAGGTTTTTCATGTGGTGACAATGTCATCCTCTTTTTTCGCACAGCCCGTGAATCCAAAAAGCGATGAACAACGCAAGAGGCTCAACGAAGCTGTGAAAAATATTCTACTTTTCAAAAGCTTGGATGCAGTAAGACGTCTTTTTGTTGCGCAAATATATATTTTTGTCTAACCACTAACGTAAAGTCATGTGAGGTGCAGGTGTTGATTTTGCAGGTGTTGATTTTCAATTTTTTTCTTAATCTAGAACAGTAATATTGTCACGAGATTGAGGGACAACTAAATTAATGTCTTCTTCGACATTAACCTCTCCATCCCTCCCTTTATCCACTTTCTCGCAGCTTTTTGCCCCCTCCCCCAAATAAGCGCCCCCTCTCCCGATTAAGCGCCCCTCCCCTGAATAAGCGCCCCCTCCCCCGAATAAGCGCCCCCTCCCCCGATTAAGCGCCTCTCTCCCGAATAAGTGCCCCTCCCCCGATTAAGCGCCCCTCCCTTGATTAAGCTCCCCCGATTAAGTGCTTCTCCCCCGATTAAGCGCCCCCTTCCCCGATTAAGCGCCCTCTCCACCGATTAAGAGCCCCCTCCCCCGATTAAGCGCCCCTCCCCTGAATAAGCGCCTCCTCCCCCGAATAAGCGCCCCTCCCCCGATTAAGGGCCCCTCCCTCTCCGTTTTAGGATTTTGGCAAATCTTCTATCGTTTGTCGTCGCTATACACTTGGCCGGAACTACTAAGTCAATTCCACGCTTTCTTTTGCCTACAACTTATGCTACCAACTTCTTTTTGTTTTTGTTCTCACCAGTACTTAAAAAGTTGTGAAAGTTTGATTGGCAAATCCAACTTGTCCAACTAGATCATCTTTTTTCTTGACACATTTATAAACTCCCAGTGCATATTTGTCGTACGTCAGTGCTTCATGTCTTGGATCAGGCTTGCAAACCAGTTTCTATCCAATAAACGGTGCCCAAGTATCTTTGTAAATGTGGTGTCCACGAATTGGGCAAGTAAATTCAATTCGGTAGATTATTTCGTACCTTAACGATAATTCCTTTGCTCGAGCCATCATGAAACGTCCAGTTCATTCAAAAATGTTTAATAAATGCCTCCTCGATTAAGCGCCCCTTTTAAAAGCCAAAATATTAATAAGTGTCTGGGCGCTTAATCGAAGTATTACGATATATACTATTTCTGCATTTAAACTACAAATATTTCATAACATTTCAAACTCTTCTCTTGCACAAGTAGGATGCGCCATATTCCATTATATATGTTCTATATTTCAGGAGCAATTGAATCAAGTCCTAGATGCAATGTTTGAACGTGCCACATCACCGGGTGACTGCATCATCAAACAAGGCGACGACGGTGACAACTTTTACGTTATCGATAAAGGTGTCTTTGACATTTACGTCGTAGTTGATGGCAATGACAAGAAGGTAAGTAAAACCTGTGCACGCCTGGCTTTGCCTTGTCTGCTTTAAACGTTCATGTTTTGATACGAAAGTCTTTGTGGTTTATGGAAATTGTAAAATAAACCAATGATTTATAGAAGAACATGCGCTTTCATTAGCTAAATACTAAATGTATATGCGATCCGGGTTATTTGTGGTTGCAGTGGAACATTAGCAACAAGACAAAAAAAAGTCCAATTCAACATATAAATATGTGGATGAAAATGAGTTTAGTGCAAAATATATATTTGTTTTTCTGTAATTTGCAATCTTGACTTTTGATTGGCATAAATCATTCGCAATGTTTTGAATTTGAGTAGCGCATATATATATATATATATATATATATAATGATATAATATCATTCACAAAAGACTATATTAAAACCTCTGTGGTTACAATTATGTTATATATATAAAATATAATCATTAATTTCTTTGTAATTCATTTTAAATGCAGTATTTAATTAATAATGTTAACAAAACTGTTATTTATATCAGGTTGGATCGTATAATAACAAAGGGAGTTTCGGAGAACTCGCACTTATGTACAATACGCCAAGGTACAGTTTTGAAGTAGTGGTTTGAAGTGGTTTTTGTCTGAGAATATAGGCTAAATTGAACATCCTAATAATTTTCATTTATTTAACTTCAACAACAACATGGCTACTATAAGGGCTGCAAGTCATAGTTTCTAGGAAGGTGTGTTCTGAGAAAAACGTGAACGAATATTGTTTATGATTTTGTCTATTAAAATGGAAAAGTTTGCCCTGTTAAGATAATATGCCCACCCACCGTTGAGAGATTGTGCAGTTCTTTCTATGAGTGGTCATTGTTTTTCATGCCAGAACAAATTAATCCAATAAGATCATCTAATGAATAGGTGTTTCAACTTAGTTGTCTTATTTTCCTTTGTATACATTATTAAAATCTATCCTATATTATTAGTCAAGGTCAACCAATCAAAACACACCACCTATTTCCTATACCCTACATGTACACGATGTACACCTACATTGATCTATCTAGGGCGGCTACTATCATTGCTTCATCGAAAGGGATCATATGGGCCCTCGATCGTGTCATGTTTCGTAAAATCTTACTGAAGGCTGCATACAATAAGGTGATGATTCATTAGATTAGAAACTGGCAAGAGTAAGAAAGGGCCATGGTACCCAAATTGTTCAGGACATTAATTTATGATCCTTAAAACTCTCTCTTGTTTGCAAACAAATCTTTCCATGTATTTAAGTTAGCTTTTTGTCGTGCTAGCAAAATTTACAAAAAAATCGTATGAAGTAAACTCTTTTTGGCAGTAAAGTTGCAATAAGTACTATTTTCCGGTCAATCTTATTTTATTTTGGCTTCAAAATTCACACAGAATTTTATCCATTTCAGTTTCTTGTCAAATATCTGTGTCACAAATGCATCATGTGGTTTTTATTTTCTCTAGCGGAAACTACACGAGGCGTTATTGGAGAGTGTGCCGATGTTGAAGTCTCTTAATGTAAGGGATCCTACATGACTATTTGTGTTTCGTGCATGTTTATCAATAGGTTGCGTGAATATCTGTAACGTGATTGGCTAATCACGAGATAATATATATCATATTTCGGAGTGCAAAACTCAATAATTTTTCTTGATTGGCTAAAAAGGAGTGCAAAATTCAATATTTTTTCTGATTGGTTAAAGCAACTATTCCCCAGATTCCTATTCCTCATTCGCGGGATTTCTCGGAAAATATGGCGAATATTTTTCTGTTTTTTCTGTTTTTCTTAAATATTTAACTCGCCTAAATAAATATAAATATTTTGAAAAACATGCAAAACTCAAAAAAATATTCGCCATATTTTTCTCGTATCTCGCGCGATAACTACTACTTAAAAAAAAAACAACTATCAAATGTGTATCACCCACACCTCATGGGACACCAGACTGATTAGAATCAATCAAAAACCAGCGCAGACCAAGGTGCAGACATACGCATGCGCGCGTGTGTGTTCTGACAACCCTATGGAAAATATACAAACCACTCACAAAAAAATTGTTTCAAAACTCAACATTGATCACCAACGGCTTGATTTTTCCCTTAGTAAGTAATGATTGTCACACAATGATTTTATTGATGTTTGCGTGTAATTTTAACTCGTATATTCTCTACCTTTAGGAGTACGAACGAATGAATGTGGCGGACGCTTTAGAACCGAAGACCTTCCAAAATGGCCAAACTATTATCCGACAGGTGCAATATCATTACGCAAAGTCTAAGAAGAAGACAAGTTCATTGAAATGTTCCTTAATCACTCTCCCTCGCGGAGCTTTTCTAATAGTGCACCTATACCTCTCAGCTAATGCGAAACATTAATCATTCAACTGCCACTGTTTTTCAAACAGGAATGAAACTCTATTCAAAGTTTTCTTCTTTGTTGCCAGGGTGACGAGGCGGATTATATGTACTTCATAGAACGCGGTGACGTCAGCGTGAAAGTGGCAAATAGCCAGGTGTTATATTGTTGTTTTCTTTTAAACATTTAAAACCAATAATTTCCGCACTAATATGAATGAAGCTCGTATTACATCATGAATAATATTATAGCATGCTTTACCCAGGTGAATCACGTTCTGCGTACGCATGCTTTTCTCATAAACCACGTTCTATACGCATGCTTTTCTCTCATAACCCACGTTCTATACGCATGTTTTTCTCATAACCCACGTTCTATACGCATGGTTTTCTCTCATAACCCACGTTCTATACGCATGCTTCTCTCTCATAACTCACGTGCTCTACACATGCTTTTCTCTCATCAACCACGTGCTATACACATGCTTTCGTTTGACAGAAATTATATTGCTTGCGAGCACAAGCGTGCTTTACGGTTACTTCTTCCATGCAGGGTGAAGAGGTGGAAGTGACGCGTTTGAAAGATGGCCAGTACTTCGGAGAGCTGGCACTAGTGACGCATAAACCACGTGCTGCATCTATCTACGCACTAGGGTTGTGCAAAGTTGCCGGTAAGTTTACATCTCCACAGGATAAATTGAACGGTTGCAGCATTATACAAGGTCCATTCGAAGTAAGCAAAGCAATTGTTTAACTGACAAACTGTTTAACTGTTAAATCTAAGAGAATATTTAAAACTAGATCAATATTGATTCATGGTTTTTAATTTTTATTCGACATTTTTCATGCTTTTTCTTAAGATGTACATATCACAGACTTCTACTTTTTGCACATTGTACCATCACTTTTGCAATTTGATGTTTTGTGATTTATACGTGGATCACGTGATTTATATGTGTATCACGTGATTTATACGTGGATCACTTGATTTATACATGTATTCATTTATTAGACTTTATTCACACAGGTGGAACATTGATAACAATACAACAGTAATAACTAGCAATGAACCCGTCCTACGGACGTTGACAATAATATGATAATTGAGGAATTCTGTATATATGTATGTTACCAATCTATGCCAATCTCCTCCCAAAAAAGTCTATATATGGGTAGTCATGTACATATAGATAAATTAATTATACTTTTAAATTGAGAAAGAATTTGTTTGGGAAACAAAGTTAGCCATAAAATATTTAATTATTATTATAAATTTTAAACCTACGCAATCGATAAGTGACATCACATCTAATTAAATTAAATTAAATAATTTTAAATAAATAATTAATTAATAATAATAAATAATTAAATAAAAATTTGTCAAAAAAAATATTTCTTTGGTTAAAAACCATACCAGGGGCATCACAATCATACCCTGAAAATTTGGTTCCAGTCGTTTGGGCGTAGCGGACAACAAACAAACATACTCAGGTTTTTCCTCCATTATAGTAGGATAATAATTCGTAGTTTTTAACCTGTGTAAAGATTCTTAATAATAATAATAATTCGTAGCTCACTGAGGTGAAAATGATGTTTAGTAACTTTGTGTGTTTCCAGCTCTCGACGTCATGGCTTTCGAACGTCTGTTAGGCTCTTGCATGGATGTCATGAAACGCAATATTCACGACTACGACGAGCAACTTAATAGACTTGGTCTGAGCAATCGAGACCTGAGAAAGAAGTAGACGAGGCGAACGTTAAGCGTGCCTGAAAAATCGTTCCCTTGTTTTTTTGAATGGGTTTTTGTTTGTTTCGTTGTCGAGTAAAAAATCACGTATTTCGGTTTCCGACGCGCGAATGGACTTTCCCCCGCCATCGTTCTTCCTTTTCAGTTTTGTTTTGTGAAAGCCTTGTTAGAAACAAAAAAACAAACAGGTATGACAAGAATTTTGAACCTCCGCTGTTATTACTTCCCAGGTAAACTAAATATATATATAAATATGAATATATATATAAATATACGTGTACAAAAGAGGAATATGAGATGTGCGCAAAAGGTTTGGAAATAAGTACGCGTGTGTTTAGGAACTATTAAAGAGTGTAAATATGTTTAGGTTGGTATTTTATTTGAAAGTTTTTCGTTTAGTGAATGATGAGTGTTTTATTGTGTCGTTAGCATTAGTCCTTTGCGTTAAAAAAAGTTTATATTTTAAGTGGATAACCCAGACCACGAGAAAGTGCTGTAGTTGTTTCCACTGGGGTCCACTGTTAGAAAGTACATTTTCGTAGCTTGTTGTTCGACCGTTAGTCTACCAAATTTCCCTCACAAGGCTTTGGTTAACCCAAATTTTTCAGGCACTTCCCAAAGGTGCCGCGCGCTCAAGTAATTCTCGTTTTTTGAACAATTTCTTTTGTATATAGCGAGAATCGAATCTGAGCCATTGCGGCCAGAAACATAAGTTTCGACCACGTGCGCACGCATGTCCTAACTCTTTTTGACACTGGATTATCACCTTATTTGCTCGACACAGGTGATTTGAAAGTAATGAAGCATGTAGGAAAGCTTCCCGAAAGTAGTGATCAAATTACACATATCCCATTTTTGTTATTACTGTAGTATAGAATAAGAGGCAAAACGTGTTATCATTTGTTGAAATCGAAGTAATCAAGAGGACTTTAAGGTTCCAAAAAATTACGTATTTCGTAGAAAATTACGTAAAGGGAAATACGGGGGTTATGTCAGAAAAAAACGAAAACTTAATAAAATGACAAATGTACATTGTAGGTGCTTCATATTTGACATGAAGATAATATGGTAATATTTCTAAATTTTGGGAGATTTTTTTACCCAAAAATACATGTAATTTACAGACCAGAAATAGTCAAAATGTATAATTGACTGACCAGAATGTTTTTGTTATAGAACTTTAATCAACGAATTTTATGCCTAAAATTTGAACTTAAAGACAATATGGAGAAGTTCTAAAACATTATAGCCTAAAGCATGTAATTTACTGACCGAAAAAGAAAAAATAGCAAATTAAAGACTAATGTAGGCAATATAAAAGTGATTTCATGGTGGAAGCTTAAATATTTTGTTAATTATTTTATTGCAAAAGACTAGAGTAAAGATAAAATTTACTAGAAGTTATGGTTTTATTTAAAAAAAGTTCCAATATCAGAAAGTTTTTTTGAGGGTTATTTTTTGTAGACATGCGTAGGAGCTTAGAAACCAACAGAGCGGCAATCTCCTTTCTTTTGCAGTTTCAACGAGGTGTAAAGTGTTGCACTTTGACAAATGCTTCCTCCACATTGGCTTTTATATTTTTGATAAAGGAGTAAATTTTATGATTGGTACTAAGCGAAGAAATATATAATATGACATTAAAACATTAAAATGCAACTTTTTTCTTCCATAATTGAGACAAACTATGAATGTTTTAATAAAAATAATTACGCTTTTCTAAAACCGAACACCCGTCTTGCGCGATCCCTATCGAAACAGAAGTTCCTTTTACGCTAAAAACAATAGTGGACAGGTGTATAAAGAGTGCACATTTTGATAAAAGCTTGAAACCCGACACAGTTGTTACATTACAACGTATTCTGATTCATTCTAGATAGAGTGCTCATGCCAAAAGGTTATTGGTCTTTCAGGTGGTAATTTACAGACCAGATCCAAAGCCAGTTTTCCGTTAGTATAGTTCACCAAAGTTAACAAAAACGTGTTTATTTTGACACATGGCATTTATTCATGAAAATAAGTTTAGACCCGGTATAAAATGGTGCGGTTAAACGGACCAGATATATTTATAATATGCAAAGTCATCCAATTGGATAAGTCTCTTGTGATCTTTTGCAGTGCCTCTAATCTGACTCGATTAAACCAGTTTGGTCATCCTTTGTGGTATTGGAGTGTTGAACCAATTTGCTTTTGCAAAAAAATATTAGGCGTATTTAGCTCATAAATCTTCTAAAATGCGGACTTGTTAATTTTTTTTCAAATTTATCCGTAACGAATTATAGCGAGCGCAGTGTTTTAGGCTCAAAGTAATAAACGCAGAAAATCAAAATGGACAGCACTTAACTTGACAAATGTTTGGGTAATTTCTGGAAAGTTTGACCACGTTTTCCATGCAGGTTTTTTTTGCATTTTATATATATATATATATATATATATACACAGTTACATATACAGTAGAAAATATACAGTTACAGTATACAGTTAAGAAGTTAAAAGATAAAATGATTCGTAATAAAAAGGGATGGAGCTTAGATTAAAACAAAGATACCATTTGTTACACAGTTTTTTTAAAAAAAAATCAATTTAAAACAAGAAAGTATGCAATTGATACCTTAAGCGTATGAATTAATGCTGGATCAAATCGTGCTGGATTAATTTTTGCGATTTTGGCCTAAAATCGCAAAAATAAATCCCGCAAAATTTTTTAAGAGTAGTGATTCGCAAAAATAAATACCACAAAATTTTTCAAAAATAGTGATTCGCAAAATTTGAATGACTTGTTTCTCCTGAAAACCTTTGATTTTCATAAAATACGTTTAAAAATGTTTCTTTAATATTAGATTTGCAAAAATATATCCCGTAAAAATTCTGCTGTAGACACAATTCGCAAAAATAAATATCTCAAAATTTTCGTCCAGGACCCAATTCGCAAAAATAAATACCGCAAAACGCAATTTTTTTACCATTGAATCGCAAAAATTAATCCAACATTAATTAATTCCTTAAATCGAAACAAAACCCAGGGTTACGATGATATTGCTAGTAATTTAATTTTTAATCACTTAGTTATAAACCTTATTTCTATATAATTAACCTTTAATAAAAAAAAGGAAAAAGCATATGGAATATCTGGAGTTTATTGGAATAATGTGTAGAGGCCTTACCTTTAAAAACACCATTTGAAACTCGGTTTCGGTCAGTTTGATTACTTATGCCAATACAACATGACTGCATGAAGATTATTCTTTAAGTTTTTACCGAGGAGAAGTAGTAAGATAAGCCAATGTTCGAAATTTTTCAAATAAGTGACGCGCTACAAAAAACAACATAACAATATTTTTTACTCACCTCCTATCAAAGCATTGAATGAAAGTGTTTCAGTCAAATTTAAAAACTCCCTTAATGCATAAGTAATACTCAAGGGACTTGCAAAAACTCCTGAAATTCCAGGGGGGAAAAACTCAGGTCTGTCATGACATTCTCTGGATCAAGTTGCCTTTCCTGGACGAATTTTCTACTCCCATCTGCTTACGAATGCATAGATACCAAACGGACAGACAGAGATAGCACAATAGGAATGGCGTTCGGCTCTTAACCGAAAGGTTCTAGGTTCGAGACCATGCTATCACAAATTTGTTTAGTGAGCGCGGTTATAAATAAAAAAACGCCGTATTTCATCAGAAATAACCGCAACACAAATGGGAACAATCAAATACACTTAAACTCTTAGTCTTTATGATAATGCTTAGTGAGCGCTCTGAGAGTTTCGTTAACAAAAAGATAGATTACATACAGCTATACATATATATAGCTGAGGCTAAGATGACGCGGAATCGAATCAATAGTCAATTTTTATCTAATATATCAATTCTAAAAACTACTGTCCGACTATCAAGCCAATATATTCAATAACATATTACGTATCTACTGTCCGACTATCAAGTCAATATATTCAATAACATATTACGTATCTACTGTCCGACTATCAAGTCAATATATTCAATAACATATTACGTATCTACTGTCCGACTATCAAGTCAATATATTCAATAACATATTACGTATCTACTGTCCGACTATCAAGTCAATATATTCAATAACATATTACGTACATTTTGAAATAATTAATAGCACATTTATTTTTATTCACAATTATTTATAAACTCCAAAAATAAAATCAATACAACTTATAAAATTAATAAATATAAAGCTGGAAATGACATAATTATTTATTTATTATTTAAACAAAAAATCGTAAAAGAAGATAGTTTACAATCCTATAGATTAGATAAATTCACGTCACAAAAATCTTAAAAAGACACAACATCGATAGACATTAATTTACAAACGGCACCTACACGTGCCCATACACACGTTCCCACACACACGTGCCCATACACACGTGACCATACACACGTGCCCATACACACGTGCCCATACACACGTGCCCATACACACGTGCCCATTCATAAGCGCAGCGTCACCATTTATGTGAAATTAGATTTTCCTTTCAGAAGTAAATCAGGAAGGAGTTAAGAAGGCAGCCTAATACAAAGGTTCCTTTTAATGTCTTTAAAGAGTATTCTACCACCACCAGGTTAATGTTATGGATAAGTTGAAAAAGATGATGAAATCGAAAAGGACATGTCGTACTTCTGTTTGAATTATTGCCACGGACCTCTATACTATTTATCATTTCTTTGTACACATCCCATAAAAAAACATCTCTGTACAGGTAGGTATACATTTTATTTTCATTAGATTAGTAAAACGTTAGACTGTGATTTTCCGAAACCCTGAATACAAGAAAGGACTGGGACGACCTTTCAGCGTAGGATTCGGACCTTTTGAGACGCCGTGTTTTGTTTGACCGGACCGAATGCTGTATTGGTTAGGTGCTGGTGTGGTCGATGCTAAAACACAACGAGCAAAGTGTTAATCTTACTTGAACAAGCTATTTTCCAATTATAGAAAATTTCCTTTTTTAAATAAAGTAAATTGGAATAATCCTCCCCCCAGAAAGGAAACCTTTTCACGCAAAGAATTGTGGCAGTTGTGTTCAACGGGTAGAGAACGGTTGATTTGAAATAATTTGTAGCCATGAAAACAACAATCTTCTTACTTTTCTCCAGTTTATTCCTCCCACTCATGCTGTATTTCGGGGCCGTCGTATTCGATTGAGGGTAATAAGCAGCAGGTCCCGGACCATACGTACCTGAAAAACGTCATATGACGTCATAGCTGAACAATTAGTTAACTAAATAAACGCTGATAACAAGATTCAATTCGATTAGAGACTGTCGAGTGTATCATAGCTAAGCGTAGATGGAGAATTAAAGCAACTTTCGCACCAAATGTTCAGGGTAACAAAAACTTTTTATCAATCGAAAGTCAAGGGAAACTAACTTCTCTTAGTTTCAATGCGGACACCCATAGACCAAGCCGGAACACGTTTCGCGTCCGGTCGGGACTTTTGTTTAATGGAATAGCTCGCTGGACCGGGAGTCTCTTCTGTAAAAAAGAATGTTTTCTCTCTCAACCCTAACCTCAGAAACATGATATCACTTCACTGAGGTATAAAGTTGAGTGTGGTACTTCCAGACACTTTTAAAAGTGTTTCCATCTCTCTCTCAACCCTAACCTCAGAAACATGCTATCACTTCACTGAGGTATAAAGTTGAGTTTGGTACTTCCAGAGACTTTTAAAAGTGTTTCCATCTCTCTCTCGACCCTAACCTCAGAAACATGATATCACTTCACTGAGGTATAAAGTTGAATGTAGTCTCAGTTGAACAAATGCAACACAACTGTTACCTGATTTTCGTTTAATGAGAACGCCCATGGTAAATCCGGGAGCGTCGTTGTTAGAAAAATCCTTATGATGGTCATACGTACCCGGACCAACAATGTGATTTTTCATGACGCCTAGGGAGCAGTAAATGAATTGATCATTTCAGTAAGTGTGTGATATGAACATTGCAGCTTTTAAATTCAAACAAGTTATGTTTATAAAAATCATCAAACCGCACTGTGTTCGGCGTAATTCAGGACGTCGGGGTAAATCGGACGGCAAACCTTACGACAGGAGTAGTCTGCCGATTTCTTCAACGTGTTCAGCGAAGGTTTGAAATTCGCTGGAGAGGGAGACGGGCTGGCTGAAAAATATACAAACTTTCTTGGTTATTTAAATATCACCTACTATGCAAATTTAATGAGGTGAGTGGAGGTACAGGTAGAATTGTAATGAAATGCTAAATTTTACCAGTACGTAAGGGATAAACTCTATAAAACAGCATTTCTTACAAAATTACAATTAATTTGATTGTTTTTCATGATTTAATATTTTCGCTATTTTATTTTATTTTAATATGAATAGATGTCTTTTGTGTATGGGAAAAAGATTTTCTTTTTACTTTTGTTTCTTGTTTATTTTTTTATGGTGGCTACTTTTTAAATTACTTTGTCAAGTATTAGGTATTCTTGTTAACTACAGTCTTCGTTAATATTCTTGTATATATTGGGTTAATTTGTAAAGGTAAATTACTTTATTTATACCAATTATATTTTATATGGTTTGTGTTGCTGTTGTGGTTGACAAAATAAATGAATAAATAAATAAGAAATAATTCTATGTACCTTTTCTTTCGAATGAGCGGTACGTCATGCTATGCTTCGGTCCATCTCCGATCTGTGATTGAACCCCATAGGTGTTCGGACTTGGCGCCCAGACATCTAAGTGGGGAAAGGATCATGGACAAGTGCAGAGTTCCATAAGAGACGTTTCAAAGAAGAATTGTTATGTGATATTTCATGGGCATACAGTCCGATTACTTTTTTAAATATCATAATATTTTATAATGGAGGTCGCAAATAATAAATCATTATATAAAGGTATGCATAAATATTTACCAATAAAATTAAAGACTTTTTGTACGAAAACAAGAAATATTCTCTGGCTAAGAGATCAATATTGACATGTCTGCAAGCAATAATGGCGGAAACTGTCTAGATCTCTATACCGTAAATCCTCGAATTGAATCCCCCCCCCTCGAATAAGCCCCCATCATTGAATCTAAATTTTTTTATTAGCAGAGTAAGCATTACTTGAGACTTGTGGTTGTCTGCTAGAAATCGACTTGGCAACAGCTTTTCCGATAGTAGTGCCAATGTTATAGGAGCCGGGACCAGGCGTATTAAAAACTGAAAAATAATTAAAATAAATATCACCCTCTAGAAAAGAAACATTTCTGATGAAGCGTGGAGAAACACGATTTCGAAAGATAGGAAATAAAATACTTTTGTGTGACAAAGGACGGTTAGCCAGATAAAATGGTGAACTTCTCACCCGTGGATATCTCAAGTCTCTTAGAAAGAGAATATGCTGGTCCGCTACCATCCTGTTGGATGACACTGTATTCAGCAGGACCTGAAACAAGATGTTGAACAGTCAGTCTTTAACTAAAAACCTCCATTTTCTTCACAAATACAGTTGCTCAGCGGTACAAGGCAGGTTGTCAAATGTCAAGGTCTGTCATGTTCAAAAACATTGTTAGTTAACAGAGTTACATTGTGAGGGCATGATTTGCGGTAAAAAACTCTACACCAAAAAATCTTTCCATGATGGTAACAAAATTGCAATTTAAGTAAGGTTTAACAAATGAATGGGGAGATAGAATTTGTTAATGAATGTCTTTTCTTAAAGTGAAATATATATTGTATTCTGTATCTGTCCAAGTTGTTCACCTGCGTCTTGACATGAAATAACTTTAAATAATGAACTACTTCTGTGGAATTAGCATACAATGAATGGTCGCTTATCAAAGAAAGAGGGATTCTTGTTTACCAGGTTCATGATCAACATTGCCTTTCTTCAGGGACAAGCCAAACGATTTCATGATGCTCTTTCGCCACAGACTCGAGCTCGGTCGATACTCCGCTGGTCCAGGCGTTTTGAAAAATTGTCAACTCAAAAAGTAGCCAGGGGAGTTTTATTGTGAATGTGGAAATAATATTGCCGAAGGAATTTAGCGACTGAGATCCACTAAAAGCTAGGAAATCAATGAAACTAAGGTAATATAAGACAACTAACCGTGTGTATCAACTGGTTGGACAGTGCAATCTGGTGGGCCGTGCATAATTGTGGGGCGTCCAGCCATGGTCCATTTTGAGCTGCCCGTTTTGACAGGATCTTGATTCAACATATAAGCAGCAGGTCCCAAAGAGCAGGAGGGTAATCGCGCTGATTTGTGGCGTCCAATCAATGGGAAACCACGATGCCGCCACACCATGTTGTTCTCTGTTTTGAATTCATTAGGTCCAGGAAAATCATTGGCTGGAAATGGTAAAGCGTAGTAGTAAAGTAAGCGAACAAACAAATATAAAGTAAAAAGAACCAATTTTATTGTATTTTGAACCGAAGCAAAAGTAATAAAACATTTGATGGAAAATAAGAAGCCTTTAATGTAAATATGCATTTTGCCTTATCAATAAGTGTACAAGTCTCCATAGAGAATCTACACTCTCCTTATATGGATATCTCAGAGAGCACATTGATAAATATATTTGTAGAAAGGTAGAAAAGGCTTGGTTTTGAAAATAAGGAACAAAAATAATTCTTATTTAAAAATTCAAAAATGACATCAGGTCGTACGATAAATGAGGTAAAACAACTGAAAAAAGGTATTACTGGGTAAAGGTTTCGGCTTTCCAACAATGGAAAATTGTGGTGCTGATGGTTTTGTGAGCGAGGTGCTTGGAGAGTAATCTGCAGCTCCAGGAAGGGGAATCGCTGGAGAAGACGTCAAATTACAAATCAAAATCACAAAAATTAAATTCTAAATAGTGACAAAGTCAATGAAATGAATACATCAATTATTTGTTTTTCAAACAACAGACATTGTAAATAGTGACAAAGTCAGTGAACTGAATACATCAATTATTTGTTTTTCAAACCACAGACAGTTGCTAATTGGATAAACACTTGGAGAGCTACATTGCAATTACCGTAAAACAACATAGCTTTGCCGAAAGTCTGATTTCAAAAAACAAAAACATAAAAAAGCTTCACTTCGAAGTATATATATGCAGAGAAAAGTATGTGGAAATATTTTCACAAAAAAAAGGAATAGTATAAAAGGCCGACATGTTACGTTTTTCTGTTTAGAAGAAGACTTATAAGAAGCTTATGCGTAAACTTACCTAGTTGTGTTAACGTTTTGCCACCTTCACAAATGTATTCTCCCATCGGCGTTCGGAACATTGCTACAGATTAAATATTTTTAAACATCGTAAATTATAAGATAAAAGCAGTAATATTACGTGGTCATGGTTTTCAAACTAAGAAAAATGGTAGACAAGATACCTTGATTTTGATGCATTTTCGTTCTGTTAAGAAGTACATTTTTAGTTTTGTTGTCTGCCTTCAATGACAAGTCTGTTGAATCTGCATATTTCTCCGGCTCTTCTGTGATCATTGCTGCTAAAGTATATATTTCACTCAAACTTTACAATATACAAATATTGGTTTAAGTATATACATTAAACTTTATTTCTAGACCATTCTTAATTATCTTAATTATCTTATTTGTTCTTTCAGTTCTTTCTTTCTTTTCTTTTCATTGCAGCGTTTCAATTTGGTAATAGAATTTGTTGTCACTCTTTAGAAACTTTAACGAAATCAATTTAATAAGTTGTTTTGCGTGCCCGACCGACTCTAACTTTCGCATCTATGTAATATTTTTAATTACTTCCAAAAATTATTTTCATTGTCGTTGCTTACCTATTACAGATTAATAAAAACCTTACCAATAAGTTTTTAGATGCTAAAAAACACGGAATACTGTAGAACAACAACAACAACAAAAAATTATTTTTCCGAAAACAAATGTTTTTTCTTTCCTTCTGAGTGTTGCACGTGTTATTGGTGTTGAGATTGGGAAATATCCACAAGAGGATATTTGAATGGACAATGTCTGTACAATGTGGCTCTTTTCTTCAACTAGTTTATTGATGGTTTAATCTTTTTACTTCCATTGAATGCAACATAATTCTTCTGCATTTGTCTGTCTCTAAGTTGAATGGAACTTTTAAAAGACCTGTAGCATCGTGTGTGAACATATCTGTCGGTTCTCTTTCAAAATCTTCCTCCTTAACGTGTAACTTTCTCGTTTTCATTCATTTCTATTCTATATTTAAAAATATAAGTTTGAGCAAAATATAGAAGATTACAAAACATCATTTGTCCATGTTTCACTATTCGATCTCGTCTGAAAGTAGAGCGCTTGAACCATCCAACGAGCTGCAAAATATAGAAGATTACAAAACATCATTTGTCCATGTTTCACTATTCGATCTCGTCTGAAAGTAGAGCGCTTGAACCATCCAACGAGCTGCAGATTGATTGACCCAACGTTGGTAAGTATTCACTTGCAGTAAATGTTTCCGCGGGTTGGTTTAGGATCTGGGCTAGACTTCTTCATTGTTATAGGAGAGATGGTGTGGTGGCAGGTAACTCTGGTCCATGGAGACCATTGTGATGATTAACAAACGCAACAAAGATTGCATTTACATTCATGTAATAAAAATTACACATCAAAATAAGCAACTTCATAATTAGAAGGCAATTAGCAATAATGAAGCCAAATGAGCCATTATTATGGTGATTATGAACAAACTTTAAACTGCAAATGATCTAAAAGTCACGCACAAGTTCCTTCCTTTAAAAGTACCTTCCTTTCCATAGCAGAAACTTTCTTCCCTTACCCTCGATAAAGTCAACTCGAAAAAGCAAGCATAAGTTAAGTATTTTCCTAATTTCCACTGTTAATTAAATACAAACTATTATAATTATTATTGCAATCGCCCGACCCTACAAAAACTCTTGTTTGTCCGCAAAACAACTTATTAATTTGATTTCACCTAATACAATTTATATACTGTTTATTCACAAGAAAAGAAAACAATAGTTTATATACTAAACTAATAGTTTCATGCCGCCACACGGACAACAATCTTCAGTAGTAATGAATGTTAACTACATGTTAAAAGCGTTTTATGAAGTGAGGAGTATCGCCTTCAAAAAAATATACTGTTTATTCTATATTCTTTAACTTTCAAAATTCTCTTCAAACCTTTTACACTGCTTTTCTTTCGGACATGTTTGTGCTTTATACAAATTTCTACAAAACTAATTTACTTCTCAAAATAAACCGTTACATTCAGAGAGTAAGCATGAAATGAGTTTCTTTGTTGTTTTTTTTTTAACCAAGGTCATTAGTCAGTTAATCATTGTCAATCAAATTCATTCATTCAATGCAAAAGGTTTAATTTGCACAAGTTTCATTACCATAATTGAAATACCTAGGTACCTATATAATTGTTAGAGAAAGCCATTCGTAATCACTTATTTCAGAAAACAAACAATGCAAAAATTTAGGAAAGGTTTCCAACTTTGACAATTCTGTGGTATATTTCTTCTTGAGATACTCCACCCCGTTTTAAGCATTATAACGCAGACGAAGAAAAGGAAAATATAAGAAATTCTATAAAACAGCGATAAAATTTCGGACTAAAACTAGCGTTAGACTATGCAGACTATTCTTATTAACTCCCTTCCTAAAATAGCAATTTTTAGTAAAGTCGGCGAAAAACTGCTGCAAATTCAAAAGTTTATTTTTAGCTAGTTAGGTAGTCAGCCAGCACCAAATATTGCAAAGTAGGACGACGGTCCTATTTAATAGTAATTACCTGTTGTTTGGTGTGAAATTTCGTTTAAGATAGATGAGATGTTGTTATATAATACTATATTAAGTGTATATATATTAAGCGTTGCATAGCTTTCAACAACAACCTACCTATCCTTGTTTACATTTGACGTCATATTTGTAACATGTGCTCTTTTGCAGATTTGATTGCTCGATAAGTCGATCAGATTGTTCAATTCCTTAAAATAAATTATTGCTGAGCGAGACAAGATCGTTTATAGAACGTTTATGTTTAAGAAGTGATGGCAACTGCCTTAGATAGCTATACAGGACGTATCTTTTCCTGATTTTACTAGAAAGTAGAGTTCTTAAGATGATTTTAATATCTTGCTGCCACGGCTAACGAAATCTTTATAGATATAATATACCCCTAGCTAGGTATTTTGTTGATTTTCCTGTCAATTTACCTTTCCACTTTCAGTGATCATTTATTCATTCAAATTTACGACCAACAAATCAAATGTATCTTTATATTTCTGTAGTTGACAAAATAATTAAAACATAAAATGTTGTTTTGGGAAATGGTTTTAAACAGGATGTATAATATTTAAGCCATATCTGATCCAAATTACTTAAAAAATACTTACCGTAAATGACTAATCTAACGCCCACTACCGAACTGACGCCCCTCCCGAATAAACGTCCAGGGTTAAAGTTAAATTTTTTAACTAACGCCCATTCCCGAATAAACGCCCAGGTCCATAGAGAAAAATTAAAATAAACGCCCATGGACTTTCATTTGATTCACAGCAAAATTAATACTACTTTCTTTAATCTTTAAAGTGTGGATATTTTGAAACAGTTTCACTAATTTTAAGCGTAAAATGTTCATACAAGTTACTCTTTCTATTTGACTTGTGAGGCAGGAGCAGAAAAGTTAAAAGCACAACTACCTGTAATGACAAACGAGGAGATAGGTGATACCAAGCCCTTTTCTTTCATTAATGAAGAAGATATGGAGGCTGCGACCCAGCCATTCCACCTCCTCGATGACGATGAAGAGAATGACGAGAAACTTGATATCATGTAGTCAACGTACATCTTCTCGATTATATTACTTTTGTTGATGGACTTTGTTTATTAACGCCCCTCCCTTACTAACGCCCCTCACGAATAAACGCCCAGGGTAAAATTCGTTTGTTAAAATAAACGCCCAGGGCTTTTAATCGGTCATTTACGGTACTTCTTACTTCAGCCAAGCCTCCACTCGCAAAGAAAAATAATACTAAATTGCAAATGTATTAAATCCGATATTTTGAATGCAACTATGTTTTCTTTAATTTTTTGAAATATAGATACAGTGGCTGTTATTACGCAGGATGGAAGAATGATTGTAGTGAGAAATCTCTAATTTTTGCTTTAACTACCTCTTTTGATACAAGATTGAATGTATGACAGGGAACTCTCCGAATAGTTTGGGATGACCTTTGATCAATCAATTACTTCTCGTGAATTAAAGTTAAATAGCATTAAAAATGCAAACAATGAAGTTTTCCAAATTTTCTTTTTAAATGACCTATATTTTTAGGGAACATTAAAAGGTTTCGATCAAGCTGTTAATTTAATTCTGGATGAAAGCCACGAAAGAGTTTTTTCCTCTGACACAGGTGTCCAACAAGTTGTTTTGGGTCTGTATATTATACGAGGGGATAACATGTAAGTATAAATTTGGTTAAAAATGGGTAAAATTTACCGTTTTTAAAGATTAAGATAAAAAATAAATTTGATCTGCAATATATATTTAGAAGATTGTGTATTCATTAGCCCATTTGCGAGATTTTAAAATGAAAATAACTTTAACAGCTTCTTTTGTTAGTTACACTTCAGCTTCTTCTTTTTTTAATCAATTGATGAACTTCTTTTGTTAGTTAAAGTTGAGTTGTCAATCATTGTCAATCAATTTCTTTTGTTAGAAATGTCCAATAGGGAATTGCTTAAGTTTTGCAATGCTATCCTGAAAGGTGTCTATTGGAAATTGCTATATATAAAATATCTGAATCTAGAAATGTAATAGTGCACATGTACGTAGTTGAAATTAAACACTTCAATATGTTTACTTGTAGAGCTGTTGTTGGCGAGATTGATGACGAGATGGATTCAGATCTTGAAATGAAGGAAATTAAAGCGGAACCCTTCAATCCTGTTGTTTACTGATAAAACGTTCTGTAAAATATCCAAATAAGTTAGATATTCAACTCAGTACACTTTAAAAAGCCACTGTAATATTTGTGCTTTACGCTACAATACATCACAATATAATTGTAAAATATATCAGGTTTTGCATTTACAGTCCAAAGTCCAACATTGAGCGTGCTTTTTGTGACATTTGTTTTGTTTTAAATATATAGTAAAGATAAACGTTTCTTCAAGTTATTTGTGTGTACTGCGCCCGTTTTAACCTGACTCCTAATCAAGTTATTTGTGTTTACTGCACCCGTTTTAATCTGCCTCCCAATTACAATGTTTTCCATTTGCTTCACTTTTATATGTTTCTTCGTTTTAAAAAACATATTTCACGAATAGCAGCATGTAAAGTCACATGTTTTTCTGAAAGAGAACGCCTATTTCTATTAATTATCTTTTTTATAAAAAAACTATAAGTCTATAAGAAACCGTAGGCAGGCTGAAACATTTCTAGAGTTAAGAAACTTTTGTCAACAATGAAAAATATTTTCTTATGTAACAGTTCAGCCTCAATTATTCTTTGTATATGTAAAAAAAATTAAAAGCAATCTTTTCGATTATGAAGTTAAATTTATTCCATCACAACTAAGAATCAATAAAATATACACGCGATGTCGTATACTAGATAAAATATATATATATAATAAAAAAACTATAAATAAATATTAAAATTTGTAAAACTTATAAATTTTAAAACCACTTTTATTCATAGACAAAAATAAAATATATAAAATAGTTAAAATGTAGAGTTGATTACGAAACTAAAGTCGAACTTCGTCATGACTTAAACTTATGTCACTGTTTATAGATGTTAATTTGTCAGCTCGGGGTGTTCTGCTTCCCCTGATGCTTAATAGTGCTGAACGGAGAACCAAAAACGACAACTTGCATCTGATGAAAGTTAAAACCTTGACCCTCTGGCCCTTATGTCCAGCCTTGCTTCGCCACCTTTAATCGTGCTTTTTGATAACTCTTCACCTGTTATTGGTTGCAGCGGCGGCTCTAACTCAACGTCGGTGCACACTTTTTGAAGTAGATTCGCTTCAAAATCTCGAATTTCGTTGTGTCTGCTTATTACGAAACCTCCTCGCTTGCAATTCAAAGCATGGTTTGCGTTGAACTTTTCTCCGCAAGGACAATGGGAAGGCAGTGCGTCCATGGTTCGATTAAATCGAAGGCAGAGTGCATCTCGGAACTCCCCCTTGTTTAGGTTGAAACCGTGTTCAGCAAGAGGAAGAACACTTAGCCAATTGGAAGCCCCTTGTCGCTTTGTTTGTTGAATGACTCTCAATGTTTCGGGTGTAAGTGTGTTCTCCACGTCTTTAATTTTCATTTTAAGGATTACTTCCTTGGTTTTATTGATATCGCGTTTCAATGATTTTATTTCTTCTGCGTCTGGTAAAGAGTTACCTTGTAATGCCATAATTGCTATAAGTGGAGCAGTGACTGATCTCGAGTAACTATATTCGATAGGTGCCTTTTCTGTAAAATTTGGAATACCTAAACCGCCATGTTTTATCGGTAATCTAAATAGTTTCATATCTTGTTCTGTTATTGTAGAACCAAATATTGATGGAAAAAGTTTTGAAAATATTGCGTCATCAAGGGGTGTTATAAATTTCTCCATTCCTTCAATTGTTCGTAAAAAATAA
This sequence comes from Candelabrum cocksii, assembly GCA_963930725.1. Taxonomy (NCBI): domain Eukaryota; kingdom Metazoa; phylum Cnidaria; class Hydrozoa; order Anthoathecata; family Candelabridae; genus Candelabrum; species Candelabrum cocksii. Next base: position 1,307,326 of record OZ005678.1, on the reverse strand, counting down.
GTCATGCGGTGTTGTTCACCATGAATAAAGGCCGAAAATGCGGCATGTGGCTGAGTTTTCGCGAATTCAGAGAGTCTTTCGATCTCCTTACACCACTCGTTGACTTTGTTCGATACATATTCAGCTTTAAATGATTTGCTACCAATCGACGCACCAAGATGTCGCTTCCCTTCTGTGGTAAAATTTATACCACTACCTTGGAATAGTGTCTTTGCTCGGTCTAGATTATTTGGATCCTTGATTATCAACCATGATTTTCCGGTATTGACCCAAATTTTTTACCTTCCGTTATAACCGTATCCCACCATGATTTCAGATTTGACAATCGACCAGCTCCAGTGGCATCATCGGCAAGCCACACCTGTTTTACATTCGATGCTTTAGTACTTAACACATTGAGCAGAACTGTCGTACCTAGGCCATAAAATGACATCGTTAGATTGTCACCTTGGGTGGTGCCCTCCTGGGAAGACAACTCTTGACCTCCTGCAATTATAAGACGGGAGGGTATGCGATAAGTGTTGATAAGTACAATCGAGAAAGGAGGACAAATAAATCTGATGTTGTGAAGAGCGACTTGTCGGTTGAGCGTGTTAAATGCGTTGCTAGCGTCTACAAGGATAACGCCATCGGTGTCATCGGCATCAAAAACGTTTTTCATCTTTTCGATTATACTTTACATATTGTTAAGTTTCATGGAAGTGAAACATTTCACAATTAATTTTCTTCTCAAGGGATGAAAATAGCCTCATAATGTGTTTTTAGAGCTTTCAGATTAGAAAATTTTCAACCAACCATGGTGGTCGACAATTTTTCCACTCCCTTATCCAAAAGATTTCCCTGATTCTTAAAACTAAATATAAATCCTGGAACTGTTGGTGTTAAGTTGCAACATTGACTTGCTGTTTCCTGATCATGTCTAAACAATTGTTAAAGATTTTTGTAAAAGCCTTTTATGGGGAGACGTCCACAAAAAATAATTTGGTAGATATCTTTAATACACATAAAAAGCCCACAATCTTCACTTTATAGCCTGTACCAGATCTGCGCAATAAACTTCCTCGTTCATTTATCGTTCACAATTTCCTCATTTATCTGCCGCCTACCAATAAACACCACTCCTTCGAAGTTAAGGGAGCAAATGCGACGACATTGATTAGTCCTAATAGGATACCAGAGAAGGAAAATAAAAAAGGGCTATTGAATTTGTTGGTCTGTCAAATTTTCAGCACTTTTTTGTGGACGTCATAAATGTACGGTCTCTTATCCGAATGCTCAATGATAAAAAGGGGAAAAAGCGGACACTTGACAAAACAACTGTTAGAAAAAAACAATCATGAATGTGGATATTGATGGATTCTATGAAACTGCTCTAGCTAGAAATTATGTGATAACTGGCAACTGAGTAAGGCCTTCGTGCCAAATATATTGTTCGGGAAAGGAGAATTCACTGTAATTTTTGAATAACAGCATCACTTCATAAATCGATTAAAACCAGGTGGGCTACACCTTTTGAAACCTAAATCTTTGGATTTGAAATCGGTACATCTGATTATTAAACCTACCAATTTTCAAAGCAAAACTTTTGGATGGACAACTCGCCCACTTTTTATATTTTTAAATTCGAAAGAATCACGAGCTATGATCAAGTGATAAGGCTTGTATGAGGTTGTCAGAAAAAAACTGGTTGTGATGGAAGAATGCTACTCCAAGTTCAGTTTCCTTGCGTATGAAGCGGAACAGAAAAGGTGTGAAGAAATGCTTCACCTGTCAACTAATCTAACCTGCAGTCCGAATATATTATCAGAACATGCCATGGTAACCTAATAAACAATTGCCTAGTGCTCAACCTCTTTGAAAAATCCGTTCAAAATCGTTTTGCCACGTCATAAATGTTTTAATATGCTAGTGGTTGCAATTCGTTGTCATTATCAATTCCCATTCAGCAATTCGGTATCTTTCAAGTTATAGAAATAGGAAAATTCAATAATATTACAACAATTGAAAAACTGTGTATAAGAGATGTTATTGCAAGTAGTCAACTTTAGCGGCTTTAAGGCAATTCTTTAATCCTTTAGTTTCTTGTTTGCGAATGATCTCTTTAAATTCTCACAATTCAACCAGTAATCTTCTTTAATCTTTTAGTTTCTTGTTTGCGAATGATCTCCTTAAATACTCACAATTCAACCAGTAATCTTCTTTAATCTTTTAGTTTCTTGTTTGCGAATGATCTCCTTAAATACTCACAATTCAACCAGTAATCTTCTTTAATCTTTTAGTTTCTTGCTTGTGAATGATCTCCTTAAATTCTCACAATTCAACCAGTAACCTTCTTTAATCCTTTAGTTTCTTGTTTGCGAATGATCTCCTTAAATACTCACAATTCAACCAGTAATCTTCTTTAATCTTTTAGTTTCTTGTTTGCGAATGATCTCCTTAAATACTCACAATTCAACCAGTAATCTTCTTTAATCTTTTAGTTTCTTGTTTGCGAATGATCTCCTTAAATACTCACAATTCAACCAGTAATCTTCGCGGACTATTTCTTATCTAATAATTTCCCCTCTCTTTGAAACTATAAATAACGGATTAAAAGAAAAGCTATCGGTTTCGAACCAACAAACTCTCACTTGATGTCAACAAAACAAAATTTACTTCATTAAACGTATTAAAAACCTCATACATTTAACACTATCAAACTGTAATACTGGGTAATATCGAAATTAACTTCGTAGGGTATACTTATTTCAAAATCTATCGTGTAAGTGCCATATTAAAAGACTTTCCACTAAATTTGCATTCTGGGTATTATTTTAAGTTAAAATACGTGTCTTTTATACATAAATTATGCAAATACGCATGTGCGAGTAGACACTAGTCCAAATTAAGGTTATCATTTAAAGGTACACGTTTTTTTTATAAGAAACCGGTTTATAAGAAACCTTGTACTAGAGCTTCCAAAATTTAAGAAACTTTTGGAACCAAGATTTACCGGCTATTGTCAGATCAGCAACTTGTATAGGCGTAAATAATTTTTTTCTAATGATAAAACTTTCTCTTTTCACTGTTTATACTCTATACTACTGCACCTATGTATTTATAAATGTGAAAACCATCCTGGTCGAACGTGTAATCGAACAAATTTGTTTTTTTCTTTTTTTCTTTGTAAACCAAACTTTAGAATAAGAAACTAGTTAAGAAACTTTTAGGACTAAAATTTTTAACAAATTAAGAAACTATTGATATAGGGCCTTCGCTAGGTTTCTTATAAAAAAAACAACGCGTATGCTAACTAGCACATTCCACATCGTTGTATATCAGGGTTTCAGATTACGTACAAAAAGATCTATTTTAAGATACCTCGTATCAAACTTTCATATATCATAAATAAGAATTCATATACACTTTATCAATCAATAATATTGAATGAGAACGATGAATAGCATGAACTATTCAACAAATTTTATAACCAATCAATCATTTTTTATAAAATCTTTTCGCTTAAAAACACTCCACTACAAAGGAAGCGAGAAATAAAATGGTTTTTTACTGGAGATTTTTGTTGCTGAATCTTGCTGCTATGGCGTTAGTTTTAGGTGACTATATTCCTTCATAAAAATATATTTTCACGCGTGAGTCTGAAATGTGAAGAAAAGTGAATGCTCTTCTGCAAACTAAAAAATACATCCTTCAACTTCGTTGCAATTAGGCAATGCGTAAATACAGCGACACTTCTATGCGTGTGTATCAATGTTTTAAAAAATGTGAAAATCCTTAGAATCAATCTATTTTTTCGTATAAATGCATTGTTAGTGTGAATTTTTAAATGATGTACAGGTTGCGTGTGGAAGACAGGAACATTAGAAAACATGGTACCAGAAGTCAGTGCCACAGACAAATACGCTTGTATCAAAACATGTTTTGCAAAGTATGAGTCTATTGGTCTCAGCTGGGATGACGACGGTGGCTGCAATTGTTTGACTGATGAATCGGAAACTCCAGGAGTAGGAAGCTCGGAGTACGCTGTAAATTGTACGCATGCCTTAAAATTTCTTAAATGTTAAAAAATGTTTCAGGCTAAGTTGTAGTATCTTTTTTATTGCAGTAAACCCAATGAAATCTAAATCTAAAACTACTCGATAACTCGAACCCCCGTTAACTCGAACTCGCGTTAACTCGAACTGTTTTTCCATTCCCCTTTCTTAATAGTTTCGAATAAAAACTCACGATAACTCGAACATTCGCTATCTCAAACTATTTTACTCGGGCGCTTGGGGGTTCGAGTTATCGAGATTATACTGTATATATATATAGTATTCGAGATGAATTTCTCTGTATACAACAATAGTATCTAGCAGTCCTTAGTCATAAATAATTAAAGGTGGTGAAGTACTTAAACAAGATGTCGTTTACGTTGGAGTACCTGCTGAGATTCGAACAATAGCGGATTTAAGCTCAATGCCTAGCGGCACAAAGAAGAGAATATTTGCTTCCGACAGTCTGGGTAGTTCAAATGCGTCTCAGAGGGTTCATTTTATCGAATCGTTTATTAACGAAGATTATGGCACAACAACGGAAATAAGTGATGTGACAAAACTAGTGACTCAGGTTGTGGAAAACCAAGATGAAAGCTACGAACACAATGCTGTTGTACAGTATCTTCAATACAAGGTGAAGTATAGTATAGAGTTTAATAAATACTCAAATACCAAATCCAAACTTCAATTAGTTTTTTTGATACAGTCGAGTAGACTTCCTCCTTTCTACCTTTACCTAAAGGTCCTACGCTTTTGGTCAGAGAAGTAGCACCAAATCGTATGAAACTACAGGTTTAAGTGTTTGAATATAACTTCCTTGTGCTTGTTGATAGCTCTATATAATTGTTAGCGAATTCAATTACCGCACTGTGTCTGTATGGAACAGATGGTTTCTTTACTAGTCCTCTTAGTTTATGACCTTGACAGCACTAAACAAAACCTTTGCTTTTAAACCTGCAATAAATAAAGAAAGATAAAGTTGATCCTCAAATGTAATTATTTTAACGAGATATCAAACAATTTAAAACAAGGCTAAACTTTTTGAGAGGAGAAGTTCAGGCCATCGATTACTTTGTGTTAGTATGTAATTTAGATAGGAGATATGGGCAGTGAAAGTAATATGATTTGGATGAACTCCGAATTGGAATCTTCGGAAGAATTAACCATTTCCATTTACCCTGTCACCGTTGAACCAAGTGTTAAAAAGAGCGTTCAAAAGATTTCAGTAACTAACTTGAGAATTTTGAACATGTATGGAACATTATACGTTCTTATTTTCTCTTTGTCATGTTTCTAACTGCTGTTTTAGTTTTTGCGATGAACCACATAGCTCGATCTGATTTAAAAAACACATCAATATTTACAGTGCAAAACGTCTTCCTATCTATATATGTTTAATGCAGAAAAGCTTTTCAATTTCTATTCCTAATTCACTTAACATGGCCGTAACAACCGGGGGGGGGCAGGGGTTCCGCCCATGGCCCCCTCAAAAATCTTTTCGATTATACTTTACATATTATTTTCTTCTCAAGGGATGAAAATAGCCTTATAATGTGGTTTTAGAGCTTTCAGATTAGAAAATTTTCTTCGGCGGCCAACCATGGTCGTCAACAATTTTTCCACTCCCTTATCCTAAAGATTTTTGCTAAGTTTGGCCCCCAAAAGAAATTTTCAAGTTGTTACGGCCCTGCTTAAACAAAGAAAACTATACCATAATTGCCGGGTTTCGCAAATAGGAAAGGAATTTTCTAAATGTAAATTGAAATTCATAATTGTAATTATGTTATACGGTTTAAGATAATGTTTCGATGTTAGAGCAGGGGCTTATACGACACTTTTCCACATTCTTTAATTTTGTTTGAAGCGGTACCTTTCGTGTTGAAGTGAAAATATCACACAAATCAGAATCAACTGCAGATATCGAAAACATTACCGTAACAGCTCAACATTCGAAAGGATTGTCATACAAAACTACAGATTTTAAGCCCAACAATAATTATGTTCAACCGACTCGTTCTATGGATCTGGGAAATTTCCAAATCCATGAGGTAAAATGATTATATTCAAATAAAAGTTAACCCAAGATAACGCAAGCAATTTAAAGTTTAGACGTTTGTACATTGACACAACCATCTACTTTGAGATTAAATATAACATAAATACGACATCAGCGTTTGTGGGGGAGAACCCATTTTGTGTATTAATCTCCGTGACTAGCACTTCGTATGAGGATGGTAAAGCAAAGGAAACGACGGTTAATTCTATGCAAAAACATTCATATCCTAAAGAAGCGGATACTTGTAAGTCGAAGATATTATTGTCAAAATTTAGTTCGAAATTCTTAAATTAAAATTTGCATCGGGGTCATTCCATGTCAACAAGAAAAATGAAAAAATGTCATCAAGTTGTTTCAATTTTGCTCCTGTTCGGCATGCAGGTGGTAAAGAGTGTTAAAAACAATTTCACAAAAGTTTGGGACACCAATTTTGATTTTAAATATCTATTTGAAAAACCTTCCGCTGCTAAAGCTCGCTCTCCTACAAACGTTAAATGAAACAGAGCAATATTTATGTTGCGAAGGGGCAAAATTGAAGCACCTTGATGAAACTTCTTTGTTGATTTGACATGGGATGACCTTCTATTAATGTAAACTTCATCACCTAACTAATAACTTCTTCACACAAGCTCATTTCTTTCTCTTTCCCATCCATTTTTATTATTCCATGTTGTACATTGATTTTTTGCAGCCTCCGTCGTTTGGGTAAAAGAGCCATCTCCAATGGATGAAATCACAATGTTCAACACCGACGAAGAGCAGATTATAATGTGCTCCCATCAAGCTATCAGGTAAATCAAGTATCTTAACACGCATAGTGCTATTTTGAGATGTTCATTTAACAGCAATTCAAATGGTAGTTCTTGTTTATGGACAGTTATTTTTATTGACAACTTCCTTTAGCGTGAAAAGATTTTGTTTGAGTATGGACTTGTCGTCTCGCATTGTCACACGTGAGTATATATATATGTGTATGTATTATTCACACCCCTTGTGAGAAACTCATCTTGATCGAGTTTTACAGGTTTTCCAAACAAATACAGCAAACTTATTGGCTACAACAACGTCACTGGACATATAGTTTTTGAGGATACACATGGGAACGAATTGGTGGCGAAAGAACTCTTTACGTCAGACGAGATTGACGTGGTTGAAAGAACTATGCAACCATCTATCGTGTTTAACGTGTTGGAAGATGACGTTCTTTTCAATGCTGGGGACATCAGCTATGAAGGTATTGATATATGTTCACACTTAATTTAATTGAATAAAAATATATATGTTTTAAATTATGTTTGTTTGAAGTGGGAAAACCAGTAGAATTAATATTAATAAAATGTAGGAATGTATTGATAAATATATTGATAAATATATCAATGAATATTTTGTAGTTTCACGAAAAGGAGTTTGGTTAGTGACGACGAGGAAATTTGTTCTGAGAGATGTAAGTGGTTTCAGAGAGAACAGATGTAATGTAATTCAACATTTAGCAACAAATTAACAAGGAATATTGTTGTAAAAGAAGATGTTATAGTTAGGATTTTGACGAAAAGAAAAACATTTGATTTCTGAGACATATTTCGTAGATCTCTGCCTACATTTTCAATCAATGAATAATGGTTTTTATAGTGGTCGTCCGATTTCTAAATTATCTATATATAATTATAATTATAATAAAAATATAAAACCATTTAAAATATTATCATGTAGTAATATTAAAGATATTGAAATCCTCACATTTATTATTACAAGCACTAATGCTTGAGCAGGTTTTTCGTTTTATTCATCAAGCTAAAGAACTAACGGATGATACATTCTTCGACGGCGTTTCTTCAATCAAACTGATGTGGCACAATGCAATACTTGCGTACGGTGTTAATGTATGCACTATTTATTGGGAGTTTATTTAAATTGTTTTTATAAATAAATATATATGTATTTGAATACAAATTTGTATATTCAAAGAGAGATTAATATTGCACCTTATTTAACAACACTGATATATTCGGGAGAAAAAAGACTTTATGCACAATTCAGATTTGTCTCTGTAAAATCGTTTCTAGACTAGCTTGTAATTAATCCCGATAAGTTATATTATTAAACGTAACATTCCCGAAATATTATTTTACTTTCAATTCCAGAATTTTGAACACCAAGAAGACAATCTTCGTTAGAAATTTTTGTTTTAATGTTACAGTTTAAATGTTCAATGTTTTGCTTCAATAAATACAATCATAAAATTCAATTTCATATAAATCAAAAAGCATTCAAGCATGGAATCTAAGATGAATTTTTGACTTATCAGTACAAAACGGCAAAGCTATTTTTATTATATTGTTGTGGACGTAGATCTCAGTTATGTCTCGAGAAAAGTCTCAAGATAAAAATTTTATTGGCTGTGTACCCTGGCCGTTTATTCGGCCATAGACGTTAATCCATGGTATACAATCCATATTTCTTCGAATACATCACAATACTGCATCATATTGTTTAAAGACACCAATCAGCGTGCCGCAAAAACCCTATTTTATTGGTAAAACTGGATAGTGGGGATGCTTTTGAGCAATAGTCCTTTCTGATATTATTAATACTAGCAATGAACCCGTCGTACGGACGTTAACAATAATATGATAATTGAGAAATTCTGTATGTATGTATGTTACCAATCTCCTCCCAAAAAAGTCTATATATGGGTAGTCATGTACATATAGATAAATTAATTATACATTTAAATTGAGAAAGAATTTGTTTGGGAAACAAAGTTAGCTATAACATATTTAATTATTATTATAAATTTTAAACCTACGCAATCGATAAGTGACATCACTTTAAAAAAATATATTTCTTTGGCTAAAAACCATCCCAGGGGCATCACAATCATACCCTGAAAATTTGGTTCCAATCGGTTCAGTCGTTTAGAACAGGTTACTAAAGAACCTACACGCTTAAATAATGTGACTTGTCTGATATTAGAGTCGTTGCTATTTAACGACCTAAAGCTTTCACTCAAAGTTAATTTGCACATGTTCTATGATAAGTCTTTCCAATTCCCTAATTCTATGGCATACATTCAGACGTTCAAACCATACAACCAACGTAGTAATGACACACTCGCTTGTTCATTGATACATTAATCGTGCAACAATTGCATTACAAAACATGAGGGAATATTGCTGACCGTGCAAATGTTATATAAAGTAGTGGGATTTTTCCAATCGAAATAGCGTAGGTCGGTCGGAAATGCCCAGTCACTAAAATAAATGCACAAGGAATCAACATTTTCTTGCTTGTATGTGCGAGGAACCTGATAGAAAACAATCACAACTTTAAACCATTAAACTGTTTAAGCTTTCAATAATTCCAATACTGTAGCATTCTAATATAGCGATTATGATATATATATATATATATATATAGAAAGAGCACAAATGAAGATTAATCGCGAGTTCTAGTAGCAATTAGAACAAAAGTGAAAAGGAAAACAGAAAGTTTGAAAATCTGCTTGGGAAAAAGTACAGTTTGCGAACATTGACAACAAATATTAAACTTGCAAAGAGCAGAACGTAAACATCTGATAGCGAGATGCCATTTTGCGAAACTAAACGTAGAGTTAATTATTTGCCTATATAAAATAGCAGAGGAAAAAATATAACAGTAAAGCGCTCAAGAGGATGGATGGGGGAATCATTAATCTTCGTTATGATAGTTTCATGAAAAAAATTAAACAGGTATCAGCAAAGTGAAGCATTGACCTGTGAAGATATTTGCACCAAATTTGAAATTTGTTGGACCCATCAAATATGATGCAGTTTCGAAAGAAACGTCGTCTACTTCACTTTGGAATTCTTCCGTCGTTATGCGCATTGTTCCGTTGCTTACCATGACGGGTTGTCTACGACTGTCTCTTCCAAGGACTGCTCGAGAGTTCACGCCAGTGATCGCTACCAAACGACGCGAGAAATCTAAAGCAACAATGGTGTGTTAGCAATGGTGCGTTGTCAGATGTTAGCAATAGTGCGTTGTCAGATTTTGTCCAAAACACAATTATTGCAATTTTACACAAAGTAAAATTAAACAAAGTCATAAAATATTTAACAACTAATCGCCGAAATATTTTGAAGGAATGTGTTTTGTTAACTTTAAACAACACTTTCTACTTTTTAACTTGATTGAAGAATTCACCATGTTAGTTTATGTAGGGTATAGCCAAGCTTAGTGATAAAAGTAGAGAATATTAGTTCGCTTCTCCAATTTCCTAGATTATGCTTTTTAAAAAGCGTTTAAAACTGTTGACTCGCATGTTTGTTTACAGCGAAAAGTTTGTGACATTCCCTCAAGTTTATGTAAGTGTATTTGTCGTTGCTAATAAAAATAATTTATACAACCAAATCGGATGAAACAATTAATTCATATTTTCTAAATAAAGTAAAAACCTTAAATACAGTTCTTAGATTGACTTACATTGAAAAGAATATGTGTTCAAGTCAAAACAGCCGCAGTAACTTTTCCTTCTAAATGTGCTGCATTGAAACAGGATATAAAGAAGAAAATATAAATATGTAAATACACAGTATAATTTTGAAGACTCGGGCATTCGTTACTTAACGTGTAGAAACCTTCGCGTGGAGAAACTTTCACGGGAAGAGAAATGCGCGAAATTTTGTGCATTTCGCGTGGATAAACTTTCGCGGATGGGCCCAACATTAAATTTTTGCGCGGATGAACTTTCGCGGATGGACCCAACATGAAAATTTCGCATTGTTTTTAATTTGGATTTTTAAGAATTCTTATACGAATGAAAAAGGGTCCTATTTAACCACTTTACCTGGCGTTTAGACAACGAACTTGAATTTTTCGCGTGGATTAACATACGCGGACACGAACTTGAATTTTTCGCGTGGATTAACTTTCGCGAACACGAACTTGAATTTTTCGCGCGAATTAACTTTCGCGTATCACGAAATTGACTTTTTTCCCGCGTAGATTAACTTTCGCGAATCAAGCTCAAATACGCGAAACGCGCGAAAGTTTCTCCACCTAAAGTGTCTCAAACTATTTTTGGTTAATACGGTTTCACAATTTTCATTGTACGAAATTTCTCAAAATTTACCTGCTAACTTCGTATATGTGACAAAAGAAGAACATTGACTTCTTTTTCACATACGTCGTGGTTTTTGCTGTGAAGTTTACAAATGAAGGCGCCCACTTGATGCTATCTAAAGTTACAAGGTTACCCTCATCAGAGTGTTGTAACGTCACCACTGATTTTCAGGTCTAACAATTCTGTTTATTTTAAGTCCTCTGGTGTTAATTTTATTATTTTAAATACAACCAGCTTAAAGCAGATGAAGTAGATATCCTAGCATTTTCTGCTTGGTGACTGAACAAATGGACGTATCATAATAATAACAAGAAGAAAAAATAAATAAATAAATAATATAAATAAATCTAGTTTTTTCTTCTGACGATAAACAAATTAATCCTAACAAAACGACACAATGTCAACGAAGGAAGGGGATCAAATTAAAGGGGTAAAACAGTGTAAAAGCAAGCATACGCGAAGATGGACGATGAGTCAGCCAATTTGTGAAAACATAGGGATGAGAAACTTGTTTCTTCTCACCAGCATGGAACATTGTGTAGTGAATTACCATGGTTACAGCAATAGGCCCTCGCCCTATAGTTAATCGGCCTGCGCTATACATGATCGTCAGCTTTATCTTGGAGTCAATGTACAAACGATTGTACTGGAAATACACAAGCAAGATGTAGGTGTCAAACTTATGTGGTGAAGCCACTGCAAAGTTAAAGATTATTTAGTTGAGGGCTTCATGACATTATATACTTGGCTACCTCACTCGGCCTATTGGTTTCTATATCTATCTATTGGCAACGAATTAGTTGTAAAATAACCATTGCATTTATACTTCAGCCTTGTATTGACGATTTACGGCACAATTAAAATTACTAAATAGTTATGAAGACAATGCTAGAGTGAGCTTAATCGCAAGTTTAAATGCTAAATGGTAATATAATGTAAATATTATATATAATGTATATAATGTATGACAAAAATATCAAAAGATTAGCAAAGGTTTCGTTAATGATTCTGAAAGGTTCACCTTGAAAATCTGATGGTTAGAGTATATTGATGTGCTGAGTTCATCAAGTGTATTTTCCTCGAAGTTGACATTTTCAAATAGTAAGCCAACAGGAGATTGGACATAAATCTCAACATCGTGAACGTCCGCTGTCGACAAATCTGTAGTCATCATCTCAACAGATAGGTCGTACATCCTTCTAATGTATAATTTTTAATATATATATATATATATACTTGAATTTTTTATGTATCAATAGATCGCAATTCCTATGGTTTTAGAAACTCTCGTTTAACATCAGTGTAGCAACTAAATTTTGCAAAATTTTGTTTTGACAATACATCAGCAAGTCAAACAACAATATGCAATAAACATCATAAAAAATAATAATTATGTTATTTTAAAGGTAGTTTATTTCCAAAAGTAATTAATGAATAAATAAGGCTATAACATATAACGTGCATTTGGCATTTAAACCCTTTTGTTTGTTTTCGCAATGCAAATGATCATGACCCTTGTAAATGGCAGCACGTAATGGTATAGGAAATACAGATATTCAATATATGTACAAACTTCTTAAGCTTACCCTGTAGCATTGACTCTACAGTTCAACTGGAGGCTATTGTTTTTTGTTGCTGGAAGAACACTCAAGCTTTTTATTGTTATCATTATATCTGTAGAAGTTTCCTCTATAGTATTAAACCAAATCGTTTCCTCTTCTGCATCAAGATCGCCAATCTAAATAAAGTATAAATTGTACTTTCTATAGACATTAAGACAAATTACAATTGTTCAGTTTGTTGAATGTTAAAGTAAAGTTCAACTGCTGTGGAATCGATATTTTTCATTTGAGACACCTATTTGAGATATTTGAAAATTTCCCAATATCACAATGCGACTAATATTTTTCTAGTCAAAACAAATAGATGGCGAGACGAATGCAAGTCGTGTTTGGACACTTCGCTAAAGCGTTAGTCAAACGGGCGCTACATTTCATGCAAAAATTTGAGCGTCAACAAACATCAATTTCTGTGTTCATTCTGGTCTGTAAATTTGATTAAACGTAAGATTGAACAGTCAAACTTTCATCAAACAGTTCAAAAATTGTTAAAACTATAAATCGTAACGGAAAATTTCCCCAAAATTCCCCACACCCATTTTACCGAGGTGTCACGTGTTCTAGAGTAAGCCCACTGACTCCCTGTAAACATTGTCACGAAAATACCCGTGGCCCACCCACCCCTAGATTGTTACGTAATTATTAAACGACTTCCAACAAGTTAGTTTTTTGAAATACTAGAAGAGTAGTTTTCCATTACATAATAAGCTTTCATATCGGACGGCACGGGAGCAATTTCTATGAATGCTTTTTGGGGGGTTAAAGTAATTGCAGAATAGCGGAGTTGCTTGAGGATTATAAATCGATTTTGAAAATTCAGATTAGAGCTTAGATCTTGGGCGAAACTCATTGCGTAATGCAAGCCTAGTTCAAATTGATTGGCTGTCTGGTTGAGCGATTTTCGTAAGCGTATCCTGAACTAACAGAACGCACCAAGTCCAACAATACCTCGTAGACTGGAGCGTATATGTCCCGTAAAAGCATCTAAATGAATAAAACGTAGAAATATAACTTTATAGACAGTTGCTTTCGGGTTGATTCTGATAAGAAAGTCGTGCTCCTTTATGGAAGCGGTATTGCCATTAGTTTAGCATGCAAACAATAGAATCTCAACAAAGCCTCGAACATGTTCAAGCTAGTGTTGATATACTCTCAATTAAAGATATTGTTTGTTTTATTCGCTTAAATATTTGAAATAATACTCCATTATCACACGTTCAAAGATATTTTGCTAATTCCTCTTTGCAAAAGCGTGCGTTGTTTTGTCAACATGATATTGGGGTTGTTATTCGAGACTGCAAGATAATGTGGTATTCTTTAAATCCTCGTGAAATTAAGCCGGACTTGCTTCAGGAAACGTTTATAAATTTGCTGCAAAACATATTTCAAAATATGAAGAACTATTTCTCTTCAAAACCATAGCAAACATCTTATATCAAGAGAAAGACTTGGTTGAAGTTGGGGTTTACATTTGAAGTAAATAAAACTGACGTATGTCCTTAAATACACTGAGAGGATTAACTTTCGCGGGTCACGAACTTGAATTTTTCGCGTGGATTAACTTTCGCGGATCTCGAAATTGACTTTTTTTCTCGTGGATTAACGCGAAATGCGCGAAAGTTTCCACACCTAAAGTATCTTGTAAAGTGAATTGCGAGATGTAAAAAAAAGATTTGTGAAAATACACTGTTTTGTTTTTTGTGTCATGCAACTGAAATTTCTTCGTTAAATAATCGAGTTACTACAGACTAGACAAAAGAAATGTGCGGAAGTAAACCTAGCCACGTGACCTTGCATGATTCTATTTATACTTATTCGGGAATGTTTGCATTTTCACGATTTTTCATAATCGTCAACTTTCGTTTGTTTTGTCAGGTGCGTTTGCTCGCTTGCAGGCCAATTTGGAGAAGCCAGAACCATCAGGAGCCAGCTCAATATATTCAGAAGTCTACGAAGCTTATCGCATAAAGCGTTCGTTAAAAGAGCACGGTGTTTTACCGACGGAACTGCGCAACAACGAACAACTGCAAAAGTACGTCCCCGAGATAAAGGACGCGCCACCGAAAGTTTTACCAAAACCGCGCCGATCTTCTGCCGACTATAAGCGAGGAATATTTGGCGGCGGTCGGTCTGAAACGATGCCCGCTGTTATAAACGAGTGTCCGAAGCCGGTTGCTCGTAAATCATCGTTGGACGATGCAACTAAGGATTCGGTGTTTTCAGAAAGAATAGAAGAGAAGAAAGAAAACGATCCAGAAGTAGTCACGATGAAAGAGGTAATTGCGAAGGAGAAATCTGAAATTGTTGAAGGTCAAAGAAGGCTGAGTGACACAATCGATGAACTGGATAGCATTGATTTCGATATTCGTCATTCAATTATTGAGCCGGTCATTGAAGAAGACGAAAACGAAGACAGAAATGTCGACGAATCGAAGCAGAATGAAGCGGAAAACGCATTCGATGAAACTAAGAATTCTGAAAATGGCGATCAAAAGTCTGAGTTTGCTGCTGTAAATACTGACATTGAGGAGGAGGCAGCAAAAGTGGAGATTGATGATTCCAATGTTGACTCGAAATCTTCTGGCTCCTTTACTGTATGTGATAAAGATGGTAGTGACCTCGAGATCGCACCGAAATCTTTACAATCTAACCAAGAGAATGATGGTGCTGCGGAGAGCAAACCGGGCAAGAGCACTGGTAACGACCCTGCAGATTCTGAACCAATCGCTGAGAAGATGGTTGATTCTGAACCAATCGCTGAGAAGATGGTTGATTCTGGACCAATCGCTGACAAAATGGTAGATTCTGAACCAATCGCTGACAAAATGGTAGATTCTGAACCAAACCAAATAGAAATAAGAACGACAAATTCTGAAGAATCAATTAAAGCAGAAGGAAGTTCCACAGAAGCGCTTGAAAGCGAGAATGCAGAATCAGTCGATAGCGAGGTGGCAGTAAATCCTGAGGCGACCCAAGAAACATTACAAAATGGAGTTAAAGCACCGACCGCCGACGATACGGAAATACCTATAATTGAAAGCTTGCATGAAGCCAGAAAACCAATTGGTTCGGGCGAAATTAACAATAACGTGGAAGTTTTCATCTGAATACACTTCTTATATATATATATAGGAAAAGTATTTTTCTAACCCTTTATTTCTCATCACTCTGTGATGTGCTTTTTTTACTTGGAGAAACGGTCTTGTATTTTGTGTAGAGTTCGTGGAATAGTAAACGCAACCCATAGAAAAGAGCAAACTTTAAATTGTCGTGATATCTCGGAAGGATAATTGACGTCCATTGGAAACCCAATATCTGCAAACATTTAGGTATAAAATTGGAAAACAGTATGATAGAGGTAACCGCAAAAGGAGGGGTTATTTATTGATCTTTTCTGTTTAGCTTTGTCATTGAATTAATTATCATAACTTAGCGATCTAGTTAGAATGCTCCGTCTCAATTTTTTTTATTCCAAACAGTTTGAGAAAAACATCAAAGGTTCCGATAAGGGTAGAGTGGACAGGATTTTATGGGAGGGCGGGGTGTGTGCGAATACTTGCCTGGGCATATCCTTCCCTCGCCTACTGATCCCTAAAGTCTATAATTTGTAACCATCAAACTTCTATTACAAAAATCTACAAAGTAATAACATAATACCAAAACTGGGCGTAAAAACTACTTTTATATTTCGTTGGCAGATTTGGATCTGATTTTTTTTGTTTTAAATTTTGGTTTTGAAGGGGAAGAGGGGTTGCCAAAAAGTCACTGAAAATATTTGGTCAGAATAAATATTGACGAGTTCTAATCGCTGAGGAGCTTTTTTGCTAAATTCGCCAATAACTGTCTACCTCAACTTCTTGTTAAATATGCAGAAGAGCAAGTCCACTTCGTCTTTCTTGGTTCATTGAGGCTCGTAAGTAAATGCCAAAGCGCTTTATAACGCTCCCACTCTGTTCACACTCACATGACGTCACAGCCACTACACATGAAATAACACATGCAGGCTTGTGTCGCATTTTTAATACAGTGTTCATTACATTGTAAAACTTGCTTAATTTGGTTAAACGTATTGCTTACCGTTTAAAATAAAAAATTGTGTGTGTGTGTGTGTGTGTGCCCTGGGCGTTTATTTTAACAAACAAATTTTACCCTGGGCGTTTATTCGGGAGGGGCGTTAGTAAGGGAGGGGCGTTAATAAACAAAGTCCATCAACAAAAGTAATATAATCGAGAAGATGTACGTCAATTACATGATATCAAGTTTCTCGTCATTCTCTTCATCGTCATCGAGGAGGTGGAATGGCTTGGTTGCAGCCTCCATATCTTCTTCATTAATGAAAGAAAAGGGCTTGGTATCACCTATCTCGTTTGTCATTACAGCTAGTTGTGCTTTTAACTTTTCTGCTCCTGCCTCACAAGTCGAATAGAAAGAGTAACTTGTATGAACATGTTACGCTCAAAATTAGTGAAACTGTTTCAAAATATCCACACTTTAAAGATTAAAGAAAGTAGTATTAATTTTGCTGTAAATCAAATGAAAGCCCATGGGCGTTTATTTTAATTTTTCTCTATGGACTTGGGCGTTTATTCGGGAATGGGCGTTTAATCGGGAGTAGGCGTTAGTTAAAAAATTTAACTTTAACCCTGGGCGTTTATTCGGGAGGGGCGTCAGTTCGGGAGTGGGCGTCAGTTCGGGAGTGGGCGTTAGATCGGTCATTTACGGTAAAAGAAGAACGTGGAGTTCTATCGCGAAGATGAAGCGGAATAGCTTTGTTTAATAGAAATGTTTCAAAAGCAAACCTCATTTTTTTCCTGAATGAAAAAGAAGAGTGGTTCCTCTGGGGTAGGTCCTAAGTAATTTTTTTATTTATTTATTTATAATTTTTACTACAATTGTATTATTTTTATTAACGAGTAACCTTTTTAGTAACTTTTGTTCTTTCTGACAAAACGAGTACCAGCTGGAATAATAAGCTGTGAATAATAGCCTTCTTAAAGAAGTTCAAACAACTAACCGCATCCATATTGAATGTAGTTCCTGCAAAAAACAAGACCCTATAATACGTTCCTCTAGGTAATAATTTTTTGCGATAGTTCGCATAAAAACGACTAGAAGAAATCTGGACATTTAGTTAGATTTACTTTATTGTCAGAAATTTTCGCGTCCTGAAATTTTTGCGAATCGGACCAATCGCGAAATTTTTTGCATTTCCCTGGAATTAATTTTCGCGAATCGGTCAAAATGGAATATTTTGCGGGCATTTAATTTCGCAAATTCTTCACAGTTTTATACATTTTTTAAGCGAAATTTTTCACAGAGTCTTTATCGAATTGGTTAAATTCTGTTATTTCTTTACTCGGATCTTTCAATTAAAAGGGAATAATAACTTTAGGCTACACTAGCCTCGACGCATTATTGAGGGTCCCTATAACACAAAGTGGGTTGGAAATACCCTGTGTGATTAAAGAGACAAAGCCTGGGACAATGTTAAACAAAAGTTACTAAATAGATACGGGGAAATGGTCACCCAGTTGTACAAAGAGCCAGAAGAGAGTGAGATTATGGGTTCTTTCGTTTTTGATTACATCGTCGAGCCAAATATCAATGAACCAAAAAAGAACGTACTCGAGCAACAGCCTCGCGTGATATTAGAACAATGTTTTGCCAAGTAACAAAAAAATACCAAACCGGCGAAGACTGACATAGTACTGGATTAGTTTGTATTTATTCAATGTTGATAAAAGAAAAAAAAATAACTGTTCAATTTTGTTTGTGAAGATTTTTTCACTTTAATGTGAAATTTTTAAAAAAAATTTAGTGGGAATAAATTTTCACCAATAATCAAAAAATTGGAGGCCCATTCGCGAAATTCGCGAAAATTTCTGGACGCGAAAATTTCTGACATTAAAGTAACTGAACTAATGTGCAACTACATTTGTCTTTAGTCTCACGAAACTTCTTTCCCTGCCCGTTCATCATTGGCAGCAGTAAGTTCTTCATCATTTAGGGATATAATAATAACGCAGAACTTTATATATTACATATTGTATAATATGGGAAATTGCTACAGTTGATAAACAACAGTGGGTTTTATGAAAAGGATTGACTGACTTGTCAGCAAGGCCTTCTTTAAATCCACGCCAATAATTTCCTACACCTGTACTTTATACCAGTTTAGCTACAATTCTTTAATATAACATTTTACATATTTATATACTAACAAACTGACCATTTGAGGCATGGCCATGATGCTTCATATTTGATTGACCTGGTGTCCACAGATGAGACGATAAAAATTTCAGGTGCATGCTTCCAAGCAAATCTTGGACCAGTCATCAGTCAATGTTGGCATTCAGTTGAAATTGTAGCTTTAATTACAAACCGAAAGAATGCTCGATAAAGCTTACTTCAATACAACTGCGCAATTCCAAAAACAACGGAGAAAAACAACAGAGAAACACACAGGTGCGTCACCGATTGATGTCGCATAACGACCGATGGATGTCCCAAGTTTTCCCTAGATCATTACTACTTCATCGTCTACATTATATGGGGGTCAGAAACAAGTTCAAGCAAGAAAAGACTGTAATGACTGTAAATGTCTGAGGCATGCCATTTTGTAGTGAGAATTTGTGTACATGCAATGCAAGAGCTTTAGAACAAGACAACTCCGAAAAAATAGGTTTTTGTATCAGCAATTTACAAAGGGTTAAATGAGTGGAATTTTTATAAAACGTTTGACAAGGTTTCTCAAACACGGTTGGTCAAGAAGCTGTGTCTGCATGTAGAATTAAAGGAAATCTGCTGAAATGAATTCAATGGAATTGTATCATTCACGATAAAGGAAGCAGGTCACGTAATCGTGCCTGGTTAATGATTAGACAGAAAAATGGATACTCCAATATAACAATGTTGAGTTAACTGTAAGAATAATAAGTACAGTTTTATATGAAAAGAAAACGTAAAAAGTTTGGGTTCAAATTCATGAAATGCTATGAAATATTTGAGAAACCTCAGTAGGCTGGAATTCAAAAAAAGTTCAAAAAGGATATACTTTATAAAATTATGAAATGATGGAGGAAAAACTACAATGAAACAATAAAAACAAGACAGACATGTGAAAAATGTGAAAAATGTGAAAAATGTTACAAATCAAGAAAGAACCATTTCGGTTTAAAGCAAGAAAAACTAAAACATTTTGAGCCTCAAATTCTCACAATTAACTCAACCAGTAATGTTTGAGGACGACCTTTTCTTATCTAATAAAACTATTTATTTTCTCTTTGAAGTTATAAATAACGAATTAAACAAGTAAATAACTTTTCGACCCAACAAACTATAAATAATGAATTAAAAGAAAGGCTATTGGTTTCGAACCAAATCTCACTTGCTTAACGTCAACAAAACTAGATTTACCTTAATTCGCAATAACGCACGAAAACCTCTTCAGCCTTGCCAACTTTAATACTGGATAGTGATAGTGATGAATTTAATCATAATGAAGCAATCCAATTTCTTGGGGTGTTTTGTAGATGAAATCTATCGTGGAAGCCCCATATTAAAACACTTGAAACGAAAGTCTTTCCGAGATAGATAGACCTTTTCTCGAGACTCGTCCTCATTAAACTGTAGTTAAATAGCTGTATAAAATATTCCAACATCACATGGACAAGCACGTGACCAAATTAATTAAAATACAAAAACATGCTGCAAGAATAATTGCTAGGGTAAGAACTGTTTCAAAGAATTAGCAACTTTTTAAAAACCTTTGTAATAATAATCCTATTTTTTTTATTTTCATTACTCAGCAGATATTATGTAATGTTTAGTTGAAAATGATTTTGATTGGTCGTTATTTGAAATTATTTCACTTTCAAGAAATGTTATTGGTTGAAAATCCGACCATTTTGAGTGATTACTTGAAAACAATCAAAACATTAAAAATTTTAGTTACGCACGAATGATCGACAATCTTCTAATTCTAATGCTACAAATTTAAAGGAATTATGAAAATTAAAAATATAGAAAATTTATTTAGTGGTAGTTGAAGAAAAACACACGTTGACCCTCTCGCCCGCTGGTCTATAAAAGTCAATCCACATTTCTGTCTTTGGGAGGGTATATGGGGGTAAAATATTTACTATGAAAACAACTGTATTCTTTGATTCTGCTTATAGCTTAATATAATTTTCACTTGAGAGAGGTTTCAGTTTTTTAAGTTGCCTACTGACATTGCTTTTGTGTAATGTTGTACACATTTTATGTAAGGAAGATTCTGGGCTCGAGACCATGCTATCACAAAGTTGTTTAGTGAGTGGTTATAAATAAAAAACGGCATGGTACTTTTCGGTTATCCCCCCACCCCCAGAAAAATGTTTTCAGTTGATTCTTAATTTTGGCGAAGTTGTGAAGTTCTGTGAAAATGAATCTGCTAACTCTTTCTGATGTTGTTCATGACAAAGCATATAGTATTCAGTTTTTGCAACAAAGAGGAGTTTTGCATAATCCAAGAATTTGTGTGGTCATGGTCATGCAATGGTCATGCAATGGCAATGTAACTACGAGAGAAGGGTGATAGATGGAGATGTCGCTCTCGCGAGTGTCGATCGGAATTTTCTGAACGAAAAAGTACCTGGTTGGTTGGAGGGGTTCAAAACTGTCGTATAGAGACATAATTTTATTTATATATTGTTGGTCGAAAGAGTATACCAAATTACAATTTGTACAGCCATAACTTGACATAAGAATAGAGTAAAACTCCGGGTCCAAGGTCTCCATGATAATGCTTAATTAGCGTTCTGGAAGCCTCGTTAAAAACAAACTAACAAATAACAAGATTAAATCTGGAGAAAGAATTATATTTCGATCCTGCCATACAGTGAACAGTTTTAGATAATATTTGAGAATAATCCGTACTAAAATTCAATTCGCGTAAAAAGGTGTAAACCTAGCTTCACGAGAGAAAGTTTTGTTTGTGTCTCCTTTTGGTCATGAAAATTATTATTAAGGTTTATCCATGTGACCCCGTATATCTAGCTAACGTTCCTGCTTGATCAACATACATCCACGAACGTCACATAGCTACTTACGTGACGTGACGTCTCTCAGATAATTATTTTGTTGTATTTTAATTTTCCCCAAAACTCTTCACTCTGATAAGCATTTTGCACTTTTAGGCGTTTTTAGTTTTTGACGACAACAATTTTATCATATATTTACGATTTGTAACTCAAAGGATCAAATTAACCACTATTGGAGAAAATAAAGGTAAACAAAGGCTTATGTTGCCGTGGCAACCGTATCTCGATACATGAAAACCATATTCGAATTCAATATCCGATTCGTGGAGTGTGAAAAGACCTGTTCAAAGTACTCCTTCTGAGACCGCTGACCTCTCGCTATTGCGAAAACATTTTTCAATTCTCCCCGCTTGTTAAGAATCCTCCAACCAACCCGCGAAAAGTGACATGATGGGTGAATTTCTTTAAATAGCTAAATGTTTGGTCAAATGAAAAAGACTAAGGTCATTATGGAGAATTTATTTTCAAAGAAAAAACAGATTAAAAAATTTGAAGTAACTTTATCTTCAAAAAAAATCACTGATATACTGTTAAACAAGTCTTCCTTTGTGCTGAATGACTGTCTAAAACACACACTTGCCTTTTTCAGTAAACGTACGTTAATTTGTTTGTTTTTCTAGTCAATCAATTGTTATTTGCCAGCAACTCGATATCGTGTAACCAATTCTACAGAGATATCGAGAATAAAGTTATCTGGAAGAAAAGTAAGTTTACTAGAAAAGATGATTTTATTGATTAGATTATTTCATTTACATTTTCTTTATAAATATTTAATGTTTTAAAATTCGTGATTCAAATTATTTTTTAGTTTTCTTTCAAATTCTTGTTTGTTGTTGATTGGTACAATAACAAACGTGGTTTCTTTCCAGTCCAAAAGTGCAATATTTTCGTTTCTTGCGACACATATCGTCCAAGAAAAAAGTTCTACTTTGCATCTTCTGTTTATAAATTATTTTCCAAACGTTACGGCTCTGCCGGATTTTTAAGAAATCACAAATCTACTCTTTCCTTTCCATGTGCAATCAGTGGAAAGCCAACGTGGGAAGGTGTATTGACTACGAATAAATAAAAGGTATGCCCGCGGGAGGGGCGTGAATTAAAAGGTATGCCCGCGGGAGGGGCGTGAATTAAAAGTATGCCCGCGGGAGGGGCGTGAAATATTTTGTTTGTTGCGCAATTTGTTGATTTTTTTTATCGCACACTTTCAAAATGCCGTCTGCTGGAAGTAAGTCACCCAGGTAAAGATTTTCAAAACTTGACAAACTTGGTTTGAGAAATCATGAAATTATTGTAAGTTTCTAATAAATTTGATTATGATAAATGGCCTGCAACTTGATATTACTATCGGTCTCTCTCTTGCAAAAATGGATATAATTCGTTAATCAGTTTAGCAAAGATTCGTCATCAAATGTTGTCAATACGAAAGTTCTTTTAAAAGGCGAAAACGCAAAGCAAGGTCATTGTCGTTTCATAGTTTTTCACAATTTTAAAAATTCAGTAATTTTCCTAGCTCAAAAAAGATCTCGAAAATATTAGGCTCGCAGGAAGTGCGTCAATTAATCTCAGAATCGGCTAGGATCAAGGCAGCATGTTTTTCCGGACTTTCATATCGAAAACAAAAAAGAAAATACTAGGCTCACAGGAAATGCGTCAATAAATTTCCCAATCGGCTAGGATCAAGAAAGCATGTTTTTCTAGACTGACATATCGAAAACAACAATTCCCGATTCCTTTTTACGACTTGTTATCTTGAAAGAATATTATTGGAAGACCTTTTCATCCAACAGAAAATGAACGTTTTCACACGGGTTCATCAAGTCACACCTCTCCAGATGTCGCTGAGACGGATCAGTAAATGTCATGTTCACACGCGAATCGTGGAAAAGTATCAACTTTGACCGACAATCTCACGTTGTCGTGTGTTCGGACACTTCATAGTTCTAGTGGAAGCCAGTGTCAATTAACTGATCGTAATTCGTGCATATTAAATTGTTTCTATGTTGCTTAAACACAAAAAAGAATTCAAATTTTCGTCTGCGGATTTCGTTTGTTTAAGAAAAGCTTTTGAAATCCCTCGATGCCGTCACATAGCTAACTTTCGTGTATTTCTACCACAGCATCATTTCATTCAGCACGAAACATGGTATTTCAGGGTATTTTCTACTTTCGAATATCGCGTATTTCAGTTAGTGTTGAATTGTAAGCGGGACTTTAGACTAATATACAAGTTCACTCTCGACAAGATTGCAAGCAACCACTGAAGTGTTGAAAGTTACTAGAAGTAAAAAGGGAGGGAATAAAGACTAATATACAAGTCCACTTTCAACAAGAATGCAAGCAACCACTGAAATGTTGAGAGTTACTAGAAGTAAAAAGAAAGGGAATAAAGAAAGCCCTTTTCGCACACTTTTTGGTTGTCATTTTTATCAAGTTAAAAACATGTGCTGGTGAAAACAAAAGCGAATGCACAGAGGTGTTGTTTAGATCGAGATGGAATTGCAGCCGCGTGAAACCCACACCTGGCCCAACTATATTGTACGCAACTCAGTTCTAGTTATATATAACTTAAACCTCACGAAATCTGTTGATTAAAAGTACAAAGTGCTGTGAATTATGAATGCTTGAAAATGTTTGTAAAGCGTTCGTGAATCATCCGCCATATTATTTCATCAACAAACTAACGAGTATAATATAGCACTAATTTTCGCGCGTACTAATTAACTAAATTAATACGCGCAAAAATCAAAATTTTGATTTTACATATGTATATGTATATGTGTGTATTAAAGAACAGTTTGTGTTTAATTATTTGTTTCTCAAGAAATATATGTGTTTCCAAATACCATACTCATATATAGATTCCTTTTTCATCCTGTTTCAAATAAATTATAGAGAAAATATTTCTTGTAAAATGGCCTTGCGCGAAAATAAATACGCGCGAAATTACATGTAAGGGCCGCTGCGCGATTAGGTATATTTGCCATGATCATTTACTTATTAACAGGATTTTTTAACCCACAGGTTGGTGGTTTATTACTTACTGCGTTAGTTTGTTTCAGACATTATCGAATACAAGAATGCTTTTTCAAATATTTGAGTTTACTTGCCAGGGGGACGGAGAATAATTTTAAAAGAATAATATATATATAGCAAATGTAGTTCTTTTTTTATTGGTAACTTACTTCATTTCTTCCGAATATGACAAAGGTTTTGTTTCTTATTTTTGTGCGTAAATGTAATTTATTTATAAATATACATGTTTACCTTTTATTAACATCAAAAAAATTTAGAAGCTCAGTGGTGCTTAATTTTATGTCTACCATTTGATGTTTAAACGGTGCTTTGATTCAGTTTTTCTCATTATGTTACGCCCCAATTTAAGTAACACGAACGTTTGACCTTAGCAATTCACACAGGTTTTGCTGCTTCAGTTTGTTTGTACAGTGCTTAACTGCCAAAAGTGTCTTACAATAATTGAAGGGTTTTGCATCTCATTGATGCTTGGTCAAAACTACCGAGTCTCTGTCTGTGTGCCGCTTAGAATATTGTTGGGGATATGCTTATAAAATAAACGTGCATTGTCTAAGAACACAAACAAGATAGTGACACGAGCAAAGACTACGGTGACGTCATAAGGCTGGTGTGTCCTGCAAATGCATAAACGTGCAATATTTTGCCACAATACTCTACATGTAATGCTTTTTTAAAAAGGTGCTATTTTATCTGCTGCACAAAGGAACTTTTCAAGATGATTTGTATTTTGGACACTT
Source organism: Candelabrum cocksii (assembly GCA_963930725.1). Classification (NCBI taxonomy): domain Eukaryota; kingdom Metazoa; phylum Cnidaria; class Hydrozoa; order Anthoathecata; family Candelabridae; genus Candelabrum; species Candelabrum cocksii. The sequence goes on along the minus strand of OZ005678.1, from coordinate 1,281,663 downwards.
GAATGGCTACACATTGAATCGGCAAAAGATTCACAAATCACTCTAATCTCACGAAAAAGACAATAGAATCCGCTGAATACGTCATAAATTCCTAGAACCAATCTGCGATGCGTCTATTTCCCTAACGAGTAATTTTTACAACTGTTCGAGTAAATACTCGTTTAAAAATTCAAATTACTCGCTCTTCAATTAGTGTCAGCTAACTTCACTTGAATGCGATTTTCCTTCTTTTCGCAAAGCTTTATTGTAAGAGGAAAGCCGGTGTTTTAATCGTATGATCCAACGTGACACTGGTTTTGTTTTCTTTGCTAAGATGCTACTGGGAAATCGTCTAACATTTAATCCACGTAACGGTTCGAGGGTAGAATGCTTGACGTGTGTTTGCGAGAAGAATATTTCAAGTCGACTCAGCATTTTGTTCTTTTCACTTTCAGCCAATGGGATTGCATTATTTCCATGTTCGACCAATGGGATTGCATTATTTCCATGTTCAACCAAAAAAAATTCAAAAAAGTGACGTCACCAGAAACATCAACATAATACGAATCGTTAAAAATACCTTTTTGCCGGACGATTATTGAGTCATACGTCGCCCGTTGCAATCACGCATGCGTATATTAGCAGAATAAAAGGGCTGTTGAAGCCCATTGCTATCAAGCTCCGCATTGTAAAACGATGGACGAGAAAATCAACATCTTTCATTTCATTTCATTTCATTTCATTCATTTCATACATTTTACTACTCAGCAAATTTAGAGTTCATCATTGGTTATATACGATTTTCGTGAAAAAGGTAACGCTTAGCTGCAAGAATGAACAACGCGAAAATAATTTTAAAATTAACAGCATAAGTAGGCTGTTATAGGATATCAAATCAAATCAATGTATTTCGTGCTTATCAAGTTTGGGTAAATATCTGTGTACAAATAACAAATAGCACAGGAACGTTGCAAATAGTGAAACAAAATACAAAATACACACCGACCTCATATTGATAAGTTAACTCGAAAGTAAATCTGCAATGTACAATCAAAAAGCCTAAATTACGAAATGATCACTTGACAAAAATGCTTGAATGGAATGGATTTGGATATTATCCGAAATCGAATGAGTAGTATTCAACAGGAAAAAAGCTCAGTTTTTTTTATAAGCAAATAAATTGAAATGTAGATTAGGACATCGCAGTTATTGATCGCTTAAACTGTGTTCTGTTGACACAAAAAACATCGTCGTATTTCACCGTCCATCACTAGCACTCGATTGCAATTGATTTCAATAGCAAAAACAAACATGTTACAATCGTGCTGCTGTTGACTGGAAAAATTTGTTCTTAGTACACTTGTTCTTGGTACAGAAATCCAGGTAAGATGTTATAAATCGGCCTTTTCAGTAAATCTTCTCAATAGGTGATATGTGGAAATTTCGCAGGGTTTGTAGTGCTAGCCGGTATAAAAATGACGGGAAATTCGTTCTGGAATGGAGTAGTCATAGCTAGATCATTGTCCGATTTAAGAAGATTTTAGAAGACTCGAGTTTAGTAAAGGATAAAAATGATTGTAAGCAAAATAAGCCATGATAGCAAACCAAAACTGTGATACCAAGCCGATTAGTTGAAAATAAGTTCAATTCCGATAACTCAAAACCCCGTTAACTCGAACTTTTTTTCCAGTTTTTTCCAGTTTTTGCGAGAAACTATTAGTGAAGGGGGACTTTACTCGAACATTCGTTATTTCGAACTATTTCATGGCACTATTTTTACCGTATAAAACAAATATGAATTATTTAATTATTACTGTCTATAAATTTTCAGGTTCCATAGAACTTATAATATTATTTTATATTCGTAATGCGAATAATAGTTAATTATTATTATTTATAGTATACTGTTTTTACTTGAAATTCATCATTCATAAGGGTACCACTTTTCGGTTTGCAATGCTATAGAAAGGAAATTTTTTGAACGTAGAACGTCCTCCAATCCTTTTACAAATATTTCGGTTTCTACTTATTTCGAAATTATTTATTATTTATTATTATTACTTATTTGTTTCTTACATTAAAGCAATTTCCTTTACAGTGGATAAACAATTCCATCCTAAAAATTCATTCGCAAAGATGTTGCTTAAAAATTGCGCAAACACGAAAAAGAAAAAAATTGCTAAGAAATTTTATCTACCCATGGTAACAACTTATATATAGCTATCTTACGCACGTCACGTGACACACTCTCAACCTAAAGAAAACATATTGATTGTTCGACCATTAGAAGGTCCATTTACACCAAATCTCAATAGAAATGACTGGAATGTATTAGTCGTTTCAAATCCTGATTTTGTCCCAAGAGACCGGTTTTTAATAAAGTTTTTCTAAAGCTCACTTGTGGGCGCAGCATCAGCCTTTATGTAATAACAATGTTTCAAACTGCTGTTCCATCATAAATTCGGAATTCACTTGACCTATCCATTGTTCCTCTTATACAGAGTTAATTCAGGCATTTTCTTTCTATTCGATATTTTATCTTAACGTTTCACGAGAGAAATAACTACGTGACTGTGACGTAGTACATTCTATTGAAATCGCAAAACGTGCAAAGTGTGAAACGGAAATCGACCGACCAAGAGGAAAAAGATTGGCGAAATTTGTTCACATAATTTTTGCTTCCTTACAGCGGAAAGGCTTTTTCTTTCGACCACTTACCCTTACTTGTCGGCAAGTTAAACCATTTAAGTGAGTGTTAATCAAGTTATGTTTGGTGTCGTTTTTCCTGACATAATATTTTTTTATGATGTTTTTTTATGTTGCAATAGAAAAGATAAAAGAAACAACGCCAATTTGTTTTGCAGAACTTTGAAAGTAACGTTCTACATCGATTGAAAATGTAGAACGTTCTACGAAACATGTCTCTAAAACTAAAAACTGTTGATTTTCCTCTTAAGACAACCTTGTAACTCTTGTAATCTATATCGATTGAAAATGTAGAACGTCTAAGAGTAAAAACCCTGGTGAAGTTTGGGGTAACAGATCAAGGGCGAAGAATTTTGAACAATATATGCTAGTAGTGATGCTTTTAAAGTCGGCAACCAAAGCAAAAGAAACATTGTTTATAGAGGCAGAGCTTAGTTTACGTTTTGTTTTTCAAACACCAGGAAATTCTACCGCTGCGAGACATCCTCCATTTGTATCAGTCCAAATAACATTGGAATTCATACATACCAAAATAAAATACTCAAACATCCTTTACGCCCATGTATCCAACATTTCCAACGTCAACTTTGAGAAAACTTGATTTTGTAACGATACAACGTCTATATAGAGACAAAATATTAGCATAAGATGGTCAAGGTTTTTCTCCTTTCATTCAATCGTTGTGAGGTAGGTACATTTTTTGTGTTTTAAATATCTTTACAGAAATGTGAAACATTTTGGGGAGCAAACAATGAGGTAGGGGTTTGCTACTGCAGCAAAACGGAGAATATCGCAAGGGAAATATCAAATAAGCGCCTCAGTTACAAAATAGCTAGAAAAACCAAAAACTATACGAAATGCGACATGTGCAGCAACGCCATATCACCAAATAATGAAACGAAATGTGTATCACAAGACTCGGAAATGAGTGACATCGAAATACGGGACATTACGATATGCTGGGGTTCTAAGCCACGTTTTGTCGGGTTTTAAAATCTCCAATGTATTCGTGTTAGAGATTGCATTATCTGACGCGCAAAAAAGAGGTTATAAATTGACAGCAAATATTGTTCTTTTAATTGAATGCCCAACGCAAACAAAACTTGTCAACTTATTTTCCTTCGACACACAACGTCCAGCTCGGTTAACCTGAATATACCATCATAGCTATAAGTGTGCCCTAAGTCACAATTGCGGTGTACCTTTATGGTAATGGGTTGTTGATTGGGGGCTGTTATGTCATGTTTAAATTTAACAATGTGGGTTAAAAGGAGGTAAGGTTATGCGTATTTTTTTGTTCATAGGAATTTTTCTTTTCGACGTCCTCCATTGTTTACGTAATACTTGCAGCATAGGCGTAGTTGTATTTTTGCGTGATTTCCGTTTAGTTCTTAAGTTATCGTTTTGATTGAGTGTTGCAACATTTAAAGAGCGCACGAGGTATGAATAAAAGGCTAAGAGAAAAATTTTCAAATCCTTTGATTGATACTCAACCGATAATGATGCAGTTGATTTTGATGACCGTAGAGTTTATTTCCGGTTGAAACTGTCGCTTTCATTACTGATTATGATAGGAACTGATTACATTTGCTTTTTGCCTCACCTTTTTAGTCTGACTTCAATATATGAGTAGGTGGGTTTGGAAGTTTTTACGGCATATAATTCTGTTTTTACGGCATATAATTCTGTTTTTACTGCATAAATTTCAGTTTTTACGGCATATATTTCTGTTTTTACGGCATAAATTTCTGTTTTACGGCATATATTTCTGTTTTTGCGGCATATATTTCTGTTTTTACGGCATATATTTCTGTTTTTGCGGCATATATTTCTGTTTTTACGGCATAAATTTCTGTTTTTACGGCATAAATTTCTGTTTTCTTTGTATATAACAAATAAGCACCACTCAATGGGCTTAAAGTAAAAAGCTCAAAAAGCCTGGAATTTAGGAAATAATTTTATTGGGCTGACAGTTGGCAAACACATGACAATCTCCCATCGTCAGTAGTTTCATAAAGCTGTAGATTAAAGCGCGACAGTAACTAAACCTTTTCTAACGGCAACCCAGTCGATATCTAGATTTTTATTTGGACAGAAAACCAAGCAGGCGCAACATTTTTATACAATGTCTCAAATCGATTCTTCCATGAGGCCAAGACAATATTGATGTTACCGATTCAATGATTATTTTTGTTTCGCCTAATTATGTGAACAGGGCACGTAATCCTTTCTGGCTGTACCCAATAAGTGGATTAAGGAGGTTTTCAAACGAGTGGATTGCGCCTCTTTTGTTTCCCGAGTCTGTAAAATTAGGTGAATCACAAACACAAAATTAAGGACCGGAATTGGAAGATTAGCTAGCTTTTCTAAAACATGCTTGTCTTTTTAGCTCTATATGTCATGAATATAACGACCGAGAAAGGGAAAAAGAAAATAATTTATCATTTTGAGTCCATAAAAAGTTTAACTAGCTCAACAGGACAAGATTTGTTTACAAAGTTATTTTTACATATTGTCAAATTGATTTCTGAATGTTTAAACTCAATTCTTAGTTCTAACGCAACGCAGTCTCACGATCTTGAACTTGATCTCGCTTATATTTTTAACGGGGTTTGAACCAATCTGAGCAAACGTTTTAAGTGACGTTTTTATCATACAACCTAAGGATTCTGGTGTGAGACCTCAGGTCTAAAACGTTTTGACAAAGGTGCCGTTATAATGCTAACCGGACACTGTTCCCTGTCAGACAACTGTTCTTTCGCAGCAGTACAAAATGATAGAAATAGCAGGTTGGAGAATTGGATGAATAGAGGGATTTTGTGATCTAATCACTTCAAAATAAATCCCAACGGAGGCGCCATCCCATAAACAATCTTACCGAATGATTTGGTCAAACAAAGAATATGGGTGAGTCTGATAAATATGTGTCTAATCGTTTTGAATTCATTCACCAATTTCAAGGTAGTTGTATGGGAAGGAGTGACTCAAAACAAGATAATGTTTAAGCGATTGTTTTTTGTTTCAAGTAAACGTTTTTGTCGGGAGGAAAAATATGCTTCTTCGCACTAACTCTTATTTTAAAGATAGCAAATAACGAAACGCCATTCATGTCTTATAGCTAGTTATTTCACACATAAATATTACAAGTTGATTGTTTAACGACTGTAAGTAGAAACCCAAACGACTGTAAGTAGCAAAGAAGACGACTGCAAGTAGCAAACAAAACAAACAAAGTGTATAGCATGTTATTTCATATTTTAGAAGCAAAAAGTAACCTGTGAGTTTCAAATAATTGTTAGTGAAAACACACAAAAACTCATGCCATGCGCATGGCGTGCTATCGTGTCCGCTTTAAAACTGTTTATTTGTAAAGTTGGCTGTGTTGACTTTTGCAATTATTTCCCGTTTATCAGCAGTTGCTTTCAGTTAATGTGAACAATTTTAGCATGACGTCATTGAGAAACCTCTGGGAAATTACTTGTTGGTAAACTCGTCAGAAGAGACAACCTCCTAAGGATGTTAATGGGGGCATTTTCCTCTGCACTACCTCCCCCTTCAACCAATCATTCATTTTTTTATTGACATATATAACTCAATTCACTTTTAATTTGTAGTAAGATTTTCGTCACGTGAGGCTTTAATTTAGCTTTTAGGTTTTCGCTAGCTAAGCAAACATCTTTAATTGAGGGTGCACAGTTAAGTTTCTAGAGATGAAAAAAAGGTATCGCCTTTTAAGTGCACTTAGACGCCATTATAGAAAGATGGAAAGATGGCGCCAACAAAACATGTTCATGGGGAGTTAGTGAATTAAGTTATGGAACCAAAACAAAGAAAGTGTTAAATATATAGAAATTGACCCAGTTTTTCAGTTTTTAGAAACGGCTTGAACTTAAATCAAAACATGTTGGCCACCCCAATGAAAAATTTCTGAACTTTTAAGGTGAAGTCGAGAGAAGGTGGAAAAAAGGAAAAAAATTGTCAAGCACGACAGCAAATATTTCGCCGATCGTTTCCATACCAACAGAATTTGACTAAAAATTCGTGGATTTTGATCAGTTTATGGTTACCAATATGTACTTGTTTCTTGCTACATATTCTCATGTACTCATAAAAAAACCGTAACAGTATATCCGTAACAATAAATAACCGTAACAATATATCCGTAGCAATAAATAACCGTAACAATATATCCGTAACAATAAATAACCGTAACAATATATCCGTAACAATAAATATCCGTAACAATATATCCGTAACATGAATAACCGTAACAATATATCAGTAACATGAATAACCGTAACAATATATCCGTAACAATAAATAACCGTAAACATATATCCGTAACAATAAATAACGGTAACAATATGACCCCTGGAGGTTCGTTATATCGAGAGTCTACTGTATTTCTCAAAATTACTAAAGAAATTCTGTTTTGATATGACGTCATTTTATATATCGTTGATGTTTTGAGTTATTGATAAACATATACGCGCCAACGAAAGCAGACAAAGCTATTTTAAGACTAGTTGAAAAGATCATATTTTATTAGTTTGAGATCCACCAACTATTACTTCATATTTTTGGTAAACATTTCATAAAATCATCAGCTATTATTACATTTAGAACTTTGCGCTTGGCGCTAATTTTAGCGTTGTTTTTTTTCACATTTGAAATACACACAAAATCTGATGTGTTTGAATAACACAATGAAAAGCATGCATAATTCAACAATACAGAAAAGAATTTCGAAGTAAAAAAGGCTTTCTTTAAAAAAAGCGTGCGCCTGGAAAAAGTTTGTTTGCTTTTTAAAAATATTCCACATTGGAAAAGCATGACACTTCGGTTAGCTATTTCAAAACATCTTTGCGACATTTTTTTATCAACAAAAGCGTGAAATGAAAACAAAGTGTTAAAAATCGAACAAACATCGTTTCCTTTTGGCGATTATTCGCGCAATTTACAGCCAAAGTATGGAAATATTAAAGAGCACGAATGACGGTAAGACGACTGTTTTTTGTCTGCTCTGACAAAATATATTTTTCAAGCACAACATCGTTATACATAAAGTAAAGTTCAAATCAAGCAAATAAGGTCTTACAGAACGAACTGGTGTGCTAATTTGTACATTTTCATAAAGGTTTGGTTAGTTTTTTCAAAATTGTTTTCAGTAAATTTATATCTAATTTATCATGTATAATTTATTTCTTACTTCTATGTGTAAATTATTTATCTTTTTCCGTTTCCAAGTTGTTCTAACTCACGCCGTTAAGTATTTATTTGTTTAAAACAAAAACCCAAATGTGACTCATCAGCTGCAAAAACAAGTTCTCCTTTGAAATACCTACACATAATGGATATTGACTGAACCATATCTTGTGTCCGAATCAATTTATTTTGGTTTGAAAGTTCGTCTAACTAGAATCACGTTAAGTCGAACTCGCGATAACTCGAACTGTTTTTCCATTTCTAATAGTTCCACACAAAAAAATTGTATTAACTCGAATATTCGTTATCTTGAACAATTTTAGATAGTCCCATGGACATTATGCCATAAATCCAAGTGTGTCACTTTTGAATTTTAGATTATCGGAATTTGTGTAGAGTTTTGTAGATAGTAGTACACCAGAATGGACCAAATAAAAGATTTACTAACATTTGCTTATGCTCAGACAATAAGTCTTCTTCTTTATGCTTTTGACGTAACACTGCGCGTGCTTTCAGTGCATATTTCGTCCTTCATCCACAAAGGCGTCATTTTTGATTAAATAAACATTGACGTCACGAGCCATGGTTTTCGTTTGAGGGCCCATGGAGACAAACATCTTATGTTGAAGTGGAAACGACATCTTGAAGGTTTTTTGTCGCTTCCTTGCGAAACAAATTTGGTGTAAACACTCCATCAGAGCTCTTTTCAAGTAAATTTGATCTCTCCCATATTCTGCATGATGTGTTTTCAACCGGGCTGGATTACGTGCTGAAATTTCAACTCACCTCATTCTGTCAGTCAAACCTTTATAAATACGAAGTGCAAATATATTAGAAAAATTTCAATTTCACGAGTTGAAATTCCAACAAATCTCCATTAAGTGTTTTCGAACCTTAACTATATTTTATTACGGTAGCCATTATGTTTGTTGGTATTTCCGTGTAAGTAAAATAAACACGTTTGTTGCCGTATAATTAGGCTACGCATAGAGTGGAAAAGAATGATCTTAAGATATTTTGCCTCGTTCGATCTGTAGGAATTCGTTTTTTAAAAGAATGGTTGCGTTTCAACGGGTTATCTGTTTTTAAGGTCTTGTTAGTAAAAACGTTCCTAAAAAAAAATATCGGGACTGTGTAAAAAAACAGCAACTGTCTACCAGATGCTAAAAAAAACTTCGTAAATGCCAGCTGTCCGGGTGCCAAGGAGGGGTAAAAGAGTTAGCCCACTGCAATATTAATAAATTCTCTGCTGTAAAAGTCAAGTAAATCTCTCTTCGAAATCCAGCAATGAAAAGGGGTTGGTTTTGAATAAACTAAAACCTAGACTGTCTCCAATTGTATATGATTATTTTATAATCATCTGATTGCTGTGAATGTTGATTTAAAAGAAACTGTCTGCTAACATAAATAAGAGCGCATAAAAGTATAACGGAGCATCTGAATGGTTGCTATAGTCAACTTGGAATAATTTGAAGGGACTTTTGTAAGTGTCTTAAATATGCTTCTATTCATAGACACAAAGCAAATTTGAATTTCATTTAGTTGGTGTTTTAACTGAATCGCGATACAAAAGAAGAAAGGTTTATTGTGTTTATCGAGTGATTGTGATCTTGATATTTGGGTTCTGGTACTTTTATGGAATGCACCATCTTTAGGGAGTAGACATTTTTAAAGAGTACATAAAAGCCCCCCAGCTATAAAATTACGTAATTGGCTTTTAATCCACGTTATGCTTAGTGGGTGACGGAATTTTTGATAAACTTTGTGAATTTTTGATGCGTTGTATATTGAACTGTGCTGGTTGCCTAGGTGATTCTTTCATGGCCTTTCTATGTTTGGGGTAAATTGTTTTCCTTTCAGTTCTGGCTGGTATGCTTTTAAAAAGTTGTTCGTTGAATTATCATCCGTTTTATTTGAAACCCTTCATTCGATGAATTCATTCTTGTGCATGCAAAATACGATTTTCTGCACGTTTTTCGTTTTTATGGCCGAATTAAGCCTAATGTTGGTAACGGGCGTAAACGAGGGTGTATGTATATTATTTTTTCGTTAGCGCGAGACGTTGGGTGTAACTGTTGAGGCGGGCGCCACTCCTACAACCAACACCCGTACTTTATCGCATCGAAATGCTACTCATTCGCTGAGTCGGCGAGGCCGGGAAGATTTGAACTCGCAACCTCAGAAATCCGAAATTGCAAGTGATCCCGACCCTAAATAATTTAGCACGTAATTTAGAACATCGCGAATAATTAGTATAATTAGTATAACGTTCGTCGGTATTTTTATGATTTGCATATATGATGATTTTTCTGCAGTTTTAAAGCTGTTTGAAAAGTAATAGCGAATCTGCGAGAGTCATTTAAACTGTTCCCACGGTCTAAAATGACCCACGTGACTTTATAATTTAATGACGTAATCTGCTGGCTCATCGTTTTCTTGTTTATTGCGGTTTAAAGAGGTTGACGTTTTGACGTACGACTACAGAACGGAAGTCGGTTATGACACGCTCCTTTAGGAGGATGGTTTGTTTTCAAACGACCAGTTCCGAGTTCTTTCAAGTCTTTTCGGTTGAAAAACATGCTGTCCGTGCTGGAAGTGAAACTTTTATATCGAGAAACCGGACGGATTAACAAAGAAAAGAAGCTTACATAAAAAACTCCATTCTCACGTTTAGAGAATATTAAGAAACTTGCCAAAAACGTTACAAATGGGCAAACAATTATTTAGTTTTAAAAAATAATTTTGAGGTGAAACTGAATACTAGATAATAACTCGTACAGTGAAACGAAGTAATGCGACTATGTTTTTGATTGAAATGTGCATTTCCAGTTCCTTCACACACCCCAAGCAACCGAACTAAAAGTTACTCTAACGTCTCTCTATTGCAAGAGTTACGGAAGCCGAACATTGCAAGAGTTACGGAAGCCGAATGCGATAATATACTGTAACAAACATCCCCCTGCAGTTGAGAAATAAAGCATTTGTTGTTACGCCATACGTCTCAGAGTAAACCCGATATTGTGTAAAGGCATAATCGTTGTAGTGAAGAGATCCGTTTCTCTCAAACAAATGACTCTGATTAGCAAGGACCTGTATTCATGTCTGTAATAAAATAACTTTGATGTTTTTATTTGAAAACACACACACACTCCCAACAATAAGTTAACCTTTCTTTTAAACTACATCGCACCAGCTAGTACGTCTATGTGAGACAGTTCTGTATAGTGTACACGCAACGAGTGGTTTTGCTCATTTAGGCCGTGAAGAGGTAAAATGCAAAAGTACGGACGACAACTTAACAAATTCACTATTTTTCAGCTCAAAAAATGTTGGAGAGTTTTGAGGCCAGAAGCCGCAGGTGCGATGCAAGAATAGATGGCGGTGAAAAATATTGAGATGAAGCATGGGATGATACTGAAAATAACTTAACTATCTGCCTCAAATGTGGTTTTGTTTCATTTCCTAGCCAAAACTTCTGCTCCGTAAAAAAACTGTAAAAAGCTTTAATTTAATTGTAGTGAACATAACGAGTTGTCAAATACGATTGCTGTTAATTTTAGCTTTCTACACAGAAGTAGCGGTTGAAGAAACGATCGTTTTTGTCAATATTTGTTAGTGTAATCGATCCAAAATCTGTACACACTAAAACGAGCGTCGATTAGTGCGGAATTGTTTGTTTAAGGTAAGACAAACTTCAAAGCTGTCGTTTCGACCAGAAAACCTTGGCTAAAGTCGGTGACCGCAAATTTTCTCAACCATCGCGTTATATGGTTGGTTGTTGTTTTTCCATCGATGTGACTGTGTTATCTAAATACATTTTCTAGCCATGCATATTGTGTACTTGTTGCGCTGTTGACCTTCTAATAAACACAGGCGAAAGAGAGACTCGGATGGAATGGTGAGACAGGTTTTGGAAAAGTATATAAGGAACCTACCCATTGACTTGAGTCACTCGAGGTTTCTTAACATTTGACCAATTTCAGATTTAAAGGTTTTTATTTTTTCCAGTTTTAACCTGTTATTTTTGATTTGTAACATTTTTGGGACCATATATGGCTAGTTTCTTTTCTCTATAATCTTTCTTCCATCATTTTTTTTTTGAACGACCTACCTTAGTTTCTTAAGATTGTCCAATTCTGAGCTTTTAGTATCTTTACTATATTTAAAATGTGTATATTGTTTTAACAATATTTATCTTTAATTTCTAAACATTAACAATCAATATTGTGCGTAATTTCTTGATGTTTATAATTCGCATTTTTAGTTCATAAACAGCTACAAGCTTATATTCTTATATTCATCCGGCGCATGCGCAATGGGAATGGTGTTCGGCTCTTAACCGAAAGGTTCTAGGTTCGAAACCATGCTATCACAAAGTTGTTTAGTGAGCGGTTATAAATAAAAAAACGCCGTATTTCATCAAATATAACCGTAGCACAAATGGGAGCAATTAAATACACTGAAACTCTGGGTCGAGCCTCGTTAAAAAACACAACAAATCACACAAGGTTCTCTGCTGATGTAGCTACTTGGCGAGCTCAATTGTTGCCAACTAAATCCGCCAAAGGAGACGACCTTACCGCCAAGAATAACCTTCCCATGTCTGCAAGAGATGTATTCGAGTTAGATTTAAACGGGAATTTCAAATGTTTGCGTGTATACGTGAAAAGTTCAGCTACGTTTTTGAAAAAGGTTTAATTTGACTGAAGCGTTGTTGTTCATATTTCCCTAAGTAACGACGCAAAATGTTGTTTTACTCTTCAAATTAATTGGTAACTTAATTTGTTTTAGTTCTTCGGACTGCCGCTGCCATGCTTCTTATAACACTGTTTGTCGGTTTCCTCTCGCCATTTACAGCGTTCGCCATCACGGCCGGTAAAGAGTATTTGTTGGAATTTACATTGAAATAAGGCCTTTCATGTACCATACTTTAACGCTTTATTGCTATGATATTCGCACTACGTAATTAATTCAAATTAAATTAAAAAGCGTAAAATTGAAAATCAATACAGACATGCCAACTCTCCCGATTTCGGTGGGAGACTCCCGATTATTACACTAATTTTTTTTCTCCCGCCCGATTAAACAAAATACTTTCAAATCTCCCGATTTTTATATTTTTTTCGCACAAGAAAAAAAATAAAAAATTCAAACAACATGTTTCTGACTCAAAGTAACACGCGCGTTTCGCGATATATGTTTATTATTATTAACGCCCCCAAACCCTTCGTGGCTAAGCTTCCTACCCTAAACTCCCCCTTTCAAAATTCAAAATGATGGCATGTCTGGCATATATAATTTCCGACACTTCTTTAAAAAATAAAGCGGAGTATTAACAGTCTCCTTTCCTCCAAAGATACCCTCCCGGTCATCACTTTGTTCAAGCATCGTTTTGTTGATGTTTTTGGCGCCAGGAAATCTAAAAAGCTACAGCTCGAGTGCATCGCTACAGGGAATCCTGCACCAGAAATAGATTTTCAATTAAATGGCTTTTCTTTGATAAACAAATCACAGCTGTCAACGACAAGGGCAACATTTTGGGTAAACAATGTCACGTATAAAGACAATGAAGGGCAATATCGTTGCGTGGCAAGAAACGAACATGGACGAGTTTTTAAAAGCCTTGATATAAAAATACCCAGTAAGTAGTTTTTGTTTTTAAACATTATTTAAGGGTCTATTTACTTAGTTAGCCAGAAATATGTATGCTTACACAATTGTATGCTTACACAATTTGACATAATTGATATAATTTAATTTATGTAATTTATACAATTAAAAACTATATAATTATTTAAGTTGCATATTTTAAATACATAATTTATTTAGAAACATGTCCAACTGATTTAAAACATTTATAGTTTTATATATAAATTAATTTTAGCTATTGGGAGATTTTTCGATGGACAACGTTTTCAAGATCCTATTGAACAAATTCCTGTTACAATTGGACTACCAAAAGAATTTTTCTGTCCAAAACACACACATGCTTACCCTGTCAAGTACCTGTGGAGATATGCTAAAGTTGGCCACTTCCTCCAGGTTCATTCATAAAAATTTATTCAAACATGTTTGTTTTTTTATAAGAAACCTAAGCAATGGACTGAGCCTTGAGTTTCTTAAAATTTGGTCATTTTGAGGCTCAAAAGTTTCTTAAGTTATTTGTTCTGACCCTCAAAAATGTGTTGATTGTTCAAAGATTGATGCAATGTAAATAAAAATGCAAATTTTTCGTTGTTAATGTATACAACATATACTAAGAATAATTGAGGCTATTTTTCATTGTTGATAAAAGTTTCTTAACTCTAGAAAAGTTTCAGCCTGCCTAAGGTTTTTTAGAGCGTTTCTTAATTTTTGGCAAACATGAGCCTACGGTTTCTTATAGACTGGTTTCTTATGAAAAAACACAACGTGTATGTCTATATGGTTATATTGCTCCATTATGTTCTGTATATATATATATATATATATATATATATATATATATTTGTTGAAGAACAAAATTTTGAAACAAAATCCACACGAAACGCAAAAATCTTAGCCATCTGCAAAATTAAATCCACACGAATGTAGAATAGTTTTAAAAGGTATTCGCCTAAATTTTGGTTTGATATTGTAGGGAGTAATACAGTTCTTTGTGTCACACATAATTGTCTAGCAGATTGATAATTCCCTTCTGTTCTTCTTGTTTATAGTTTTCTTCAATTAATTTTCCAGGAAAATCGAAACCGCATGCTACTCAAAGGCGGCGCGCTTTTCTACTCTCACGTGACTCAAGATGATGTGGATGATGTCAATGAAAAAGGGGGCCTCAGTTGCGTTCTGTTAATGGGGGAAGACCATGTGTCCTCGGTCCGATACAAGTTCCAAGTGGTCGGAGGTATTAAGGACTCATATTGAAAACAGAAATGACTTTGAAATGACTAATCCTGTATAAATATTTGTTATAAATAAATAAGTTAAATAAATAAATAGTAAATATGAGCATCGGTCAACCAATTGTATTTTTCACCAATTCCTTCATGTTCATGATAATTTTTAAACTGTACAGTTCACACAAATGATGTGGCACCAAGCATTCAACGGAACTTCCCCTCTGTTAGCTATGTACCTCAAAAAGAGGACATCACTCTTGTATGTGTCACTACAGGAAAGTAAGTTTCTATTGCATCTTATTTCCAACGAACTTTTGCTTTCCATTGTAGCATTCAGTTTTGCGTAGATTCTTTGTTTCTTTTTTGGAGAGGAATTTTTCTTTACTTTCATTTCACATTTTTCTACAGGTTTTAATTTTCATTAGGGTTTTACAACGAAAAGTAATCAAATCATATGTAATATAGAATATATATATATATATATATAATATTAAAACCATTTTTATTTATTATTATTATCCAATGTATAATTGCTTGATTCTATAAACCATATTTTAGTAATCATAATAATTCTTTGCTGATTTTCAAACATTTTTGTTAGCTTACTTGGAAAATGTGCGTTGCCCCGGACAACGCTGTGAATATGTTTGATATACATTAACAACAAAATATTTCGGACTAGTTTAATTTCGGACAAGCAAGTGGTACGAAAATTTTAATGACCGAAAATTTTGGTATCCAAATTTTTTAGTGACCGAAATTTTTAAAATGATAGGAATTTTTAAATTTCACATTTAACGTCAATCACTTGCTGTAATTTAAAACCTCTAAGCCATATATAGGACTAATTGCCCCAGTCAACATGACAGTAGATAGAATGTAAGTTAGAAACAGAATTGTATTTAGGTAGCTTCATACCTTTCAAAAAAAAACATTTTTTGAAACAATATTAATGGGAAATTCTACGTCTAGTATTTTATTCTTTGACTTAATCAGCAAAGTTATAAAACATTTTTTGTTATTTTATCATTATAGCCTAGTCCGAAATTTTAGATAGTTCGAAATTTGTTTGTCAAAAAATTATTGTCCGAAATTTTTAAGTCTAAAATTTTTCGTTGTTAATGTGCGCGTGTTTGTCGTGTAAAATGTTAAAATGTAGAGATTTCGAAGAGCAATTTTTAGATATTTGACCGAGTTTCAGTTAATTCGAAATGGCCCAACAAATATTATTGATATGATTTGATATTTATTTGGTTTCAATCAATACATGTTGTAGTAGCATAAAACAACAACAACAACGTAAAACTTGTTCAAAAATTTACATGCGTTGATTGGTGATCTGTAGAAAGTTACTTTATCTCCAAATTCCTGTAAAAATACATACAATGCTTTATTCAAAATATAGCTCAACGAAACAACAACAGTCTAGTAAGGTACTATATTAAATACATTAATAAATAATAATTTCTCACGTATTTATGTTTAGTCCCACACCGAACATCAGTTGGTTTCACAATGGAGTCAACATCAACAGCAACAATACTAACTACGGTGTCAATCCCTACATCCCGGCGAAACTCACCATCAACAATGTCATGGACGCACTAGCTGGAAACTACAAATGTGTGGCGAAGAATCGAGTTGCGCAAGCTGAGATGTCCGGCTTGGTCATTGTGGCTAGTAGGTTCACTTATTTGCGCTTTGTGGATGTCTACCATAAGAAACACTGTCAATACATTGTTTTATTTAGCAAACAGGCTATGAGACTTATACAAAATGATAGAAGAAAAATTGACGGAGGACAATAAAACAAGCCAAATGTGTCACCGAAAATGTTTCGAATCAAAAAACATTTTTATTTATTTATTTTTATCTGTTTGTTTTATTTCTTTTTATTTATTTGTTTTTTTTCAATTTTAAGAAAGATAAGGGTAAAACTGGATCAAATAAAAAACATTTGAGGCTCAGATTGATCTAAGAAACTTGGTTTCTTAAACACATTTATTGGTATAGCCATCAGTGTGTGCAGCCCCTGTTCCCTCCGAGGTTTTACTTTATGCCGATATAAAGCCTTACAAGAAAAGAATCTTTTCCTAAAATTTTAAGTTTTCTACATTGATACAAGCGATAAATACAAACTTACACATTCCCAGTTATTCTGATGTCCCCTTTATTGCGAAATGCAATTACACCAAATCCTTATAAACTTTTTAGTATAGCTAAAGTAGTTATAGTTTTTTAGTATAGTTAGTTTCAGTATTACTTTTATTAATGTTGTGTTTTTTCATTTCATTCGAAACAATATTTCAAAAATTTTGTGTATAATATGTTTTACATTTATTCAAAGGTCCCGCTAAACTAACTAAAAAACTCAAGACGTCCAAGGCTATTCAGAAAGACGAGCAACTTCGTCTCCAGTGTCCTGCTTCTGGTACCGAGACCATTAAATACGAGTGGTTCCGCAACGGTAGTCTGTTATCGTCCTACACACTAGGAAAGTGAGAAAACCATATTTTCAATTCGAGACAAAGGCACGCCAGTTAACTGGTCGCACAAAGAATTGATTTACTTAAATGACCGTTTGTTTTTCCAGGGTTTCCATGAAAATTGAAGATGGCGTGTTGGAGATCAATTCCGTGAAATACAACGATGCGGGAACCTACCAGTGTTTCGTCTCGAATAAGTACGGTAGCGATTCAAGTGCCATTGATGTCAAAGTGAAAGGTACGTCTGTGGTAGAGCGCGTGAAATTGTTAGCGTTGAGACGCGTCAATTCTTTCTAGCTCCGAAATTAGTCAATACCATCAACACGCCGCGAAAAACTACGGAAACCACGACCACCGCACCCTTGAAACTCCAGTACATTATCATTATCGCTTGCGCCAGTGTCGTTTTCGTCATCGTGATTGCCGGCGCCCTCCTCGTCTTCTGTCGTACACGGCGCAACAAGCAAAACAACAAAGGTGTGGTCTACGTGCCCACAGCGCGTCCAGGAGCCGGCGATGTGAGCGAAATCGATACGCTCCCTCTACCGCCGAAATCACTCACCGAGAGCGACGACGAGAACGAGGATTTCCGCTCGACGGTCGACGCAAAGTCGCCGGAGTACATCGATCTGTTGGCCGACCTGCAGGGTAATCTACGCGACGCGTGTCCCGAGCGTCCGGAACATTTGTACTACCCGGACACGCGAAGCGGACACAGCACTCTAAGCACGCGCAGCACTCGACAGCATCTCGAATGAAACAGTGAGATTATTGGAACTTGGCATGCCTAACGGTGTACGTGAAGTAAAGGGGGCATTCGCGAGAAAACTGCCCGGAAAGATCCTGATATAAGCCGATCTCCGCATTTATATCTCCGCGAATTTATGACTACAATGTATCCCCCTTGTGTATAAAACCTCTTTTATATTTTTATACAAAACTTTTTAAGCAGATTAATATTTTTGCTCTTCGTGATTACGTGTATTATAACATCTAGTTTTATTAATATTTAAAAAAGTAAAAAGAATTTAGATGAAATAAGTTAGTATAATGTAAGTATGACATAAAGAATAATAACTTTTACTATTGATGTACTTATTAAAGATATATATATATATATACACGTATTTTTGTTTTATCTGCGGAACAATTTCTCGGGGGAAAATTTCAGGCGACCAACTAATGTTTACTTTGAACAGAAAAAGACCATATCAATTTTGTAATTTTGAATAAGTTTGTCTGTTATGTGAACGAAATTCAAACAAACTTATTGAAACGTTTTGTCTTTTTTCCGTTACTGAACGATCACAATGGAAAGTTGATCTTTTGATTGGAATAGCTCGTCAACAATTGCTGCAAGCTTTGAACTATCCGAGGATTTTTTCTTGACTCAGAAGTTAATGCAGTAACTTCGGGCACTGACGTAACCGGACTCTCAACAGATGGAACTACGGACACAATAGATGTAACCGGATTCTCGACAGATGGAACTACGGACACATCAGACGTAACCGGACTCTCAACAGATGGAACTACGGATATATCAGATGTAACCGGATTCTCGACAATTGGAATTACGGACGGAGATGTAACCGGATTCTCGACGGCTAGATCCTCAGATATGGGCGTAACTGGACTCTTAACACCTGAACTGGAAATGCGGAAGTAGCAGATGTAGTTGGAACGTTTGAGGTTGATAAACTTTTCCTCTTAAACATATCCACGAGGTGCTGATAATAGCTGCTAATATAATTACAGAACTCCAAAATATGGAAATTTTTATTTACTTTTATCTATTTGTTAACTTTTATGAGAGAAATGAGGGGGAGGGGGGTAAATGATGTATAAAATGCATTACTATTTAATTTTAAACTTCCCCACTTACGCCGGAAACCGTACCCCGTGCGGCGCCCTTGATTATTAATGCTGTTGATTTATATCTCGACATCTTCTTCCTATCCTGTGAAAGGACTAATATATATATTTTTTTCAGCATATTTAGGTTCACAGCAGAGTTGTACCTTTTTGAAAAGCACCAGAAAATTACTTTTACTAATAGCGATTAGAAATTTTGAGAATTACAAAGTTGTCATTCGAATCCAGAGTAAGAATTGAATTTTAAAATATATATAGCTAATGTCAAAACGTTTCGAAACTACTCATGGGAAATATCAGAGTGTTGTTAATTAGCCAAATTTTCTGTTTACTTTACTCCAGACATTCAACTAGCTGACAATTTTTCTAGAGAGCTGCCATTTTAAATATGGAAGCTTTTGTTTACACGCGCGAAAATGAAGAAGTAAAACAGTTATAAACTAATACTCTCGAGTCCGGAATATTCGTCCCGGGGCGCTTATTGATTTTGGAGAAAAATTCCACCCAAGACATGTTTATTCCAGCCACTCCTTTTATTAAAATTTGAAACATTTTCCATGCACTCCTTTTATTAGGGATGCTTTTCTCAGAAAAACCATTCTGTAATGCTGGAAACAAGTGTTAATGAAATCGAGTTAATACCAAATCATATTGGATTTTTGCAAAATAAGAAGAATGTCTATCTGAAACTTGTTGACTTTAGTTTTATACTCCAACACTCTTAAGACCCTTATGAAAACTATTCTTAAAAAGGGGGAGCGCGTCAAGTTTTTAAAATGTTGAGAGAAAAATTCCACCCACCCCGTTTATTTATTTTGTGCAAAAATTTCACCCACCCCGCTTATTTCACCCACCCCTATTATTTTTCATCAGGAAATTTTCCAGCCACCCCGATTATTCCAGCCACCCCTATTATTCCGGACTCGAGAGTAACCATAAGTTTTTTCCTTGTTTATTGTTATTGAAAAATAAATTGAATTAAACGTTCGTGTGGGCTTACAAAGTGTTTGTCATACAAATACAACCCGTTTCCTATTGCAATTAGCTAACCACGAGTAATGCAGGAAATTACAGTAAGATTTCAGAGCGGCGATTTGAAAAGAATCTGAAATCTTGTAGCAGCATTCACTTTATTTATTTAGAACGAATTTATCAATCTATGCTTTTTCAAGGATTTATGCTTTTTCTATATGATTAAATATGCAACAAGCAGTAAATAATTTGGGCAAATTGAATTCAATACAACCAGATCTAAATTTTACCACATTGAGTGTTGCTAATTTCAAATTAGAATTTAAAATCGATTTAAAATAGAAGCCCATCAAAAATCAGTAGAGCTGTGGAAGGCACCTTTGATTTTTTCACTCCCTCACTGGATATAAACTAAGAAATTTCCACCAGTTCAGTATGAGGAGTATTGTTATTGTTTGTTCACCGACGTCACGTAGACAGGGGGCGATACTGTGAAGTGCTGTAAGGAAGAGAAGATATTATTGATTTTCCACCTGCTAATTAAATTTCTCACCGACACTTGACATAGCACCAACAACACGAGCATGCGAGAACAATAGTTCGTGGTTAAACAAAAGGAAGTCGTTTAATATTCTATTACACTCAACGCTACATCCTTGGTTGCAAGCAGTCCAACCTCCGTTGCCGATGGCAACCGGTTAATATATAAACGCAAATGTGAGCGTACATCCTTCACAATAGAAACGAACGTTTCCACGAAGTAATCAGAATTTGAAGTCGTAGCACCTGGCTATACATTTCATAATTATGGCGTCAACTATTAGTTTTGTGTTTATGCTGGTAGCCACTTTTGTATTGATTCTGAGTTTCGAAAGTGGCGTAGATTCCCAAGAAAGGTGTGGAATAAGGTGGAGAGGTTGCAAGAAATCAACAATCGTAAGTAAAGCTGGTTATTTAACTTCAATAATTCTTGATTGTCCATTCCATCCTATTTACCTTAAGCTCAATCAACTTCCTAGTACTTGATCTACGCGTTAAATTTTGATTTGAAGCATATAGGTTTAACTGCGATATTGCAGTGTGATGTGATATTTAGTCCATTAAACGCTCAACCTTCCACCTTCCTGCCTTAGGTTTCCAATTTGAAGAGAGACGCTATGAAAAGAACGCTAAAAGACACGGACCCGAAATACGACTTATCCACCAATGAAATTGCTCAGATACTCAGCGAGATCGTAAAGAAACGTAAAGAAGAAGATGAACGAAAGAAATTGGAGGAATATTTCACGCTGCTGAATCAAGTTAACGAAGCCGAAAAAGAGTTGAAAAATGCTGTCTAGACATGTATGGGTGTCCCTACCCAAATATTTATTCTGTATAGCCTTTGGTTTTTGAAAATATACGTGAACAGCTCATTTTAGTTGATTTATCTAATTAAAAATAGGCGGGAAATTTCAATTTAATCACATTACACTTGTTTGATATTTTAATGATTCGAGCCAACATCTATCTTCTAGCTAATAGTTTTTCTGAACCAAAATACACAAACGAAATACGCTTACAATTCGAAGGTTGATTTTAAATTACAAATGAACTCAAAGATGCAATTAAAATACATAAGTGCGTGAATAAAAAAAATCATTTCATGTTTTCAAATTGTTTTTTGAATCCATCAAAAGCATTTTCACACTTTGGATTCCTTACGTTCCATTGGCGCAACTTTTATTGTTTTGATTACGAATTTGTCTTCACCTGAAAAGTTTTTGTTTAGCTCCAAGATAAACTTTTGCGTATTATACAACGCTCCGTCAACTTTATGATGCGAAAAACCTTCTTCATTTTCAACTAAAGACATACAAAAACCTTTATTTACACATTTCCCTCGCCATTATGGATACTAAGATTTTCCCACCCTTTTGATTTTCAAAACACTCTTGTTGAAAATTCAAAAAACAACAAAGTCAACTGTTATTGAAAATACCGCTGAAGTTCTGCAAAGAAGTCTTACCGACATCAACTTTAGCTACTCGTTTCTTTTTCCTGTGAAACTCGTAAATCAATCCATACACTCCGATTAGAAAGATGACGACCATGCATGCAATAAAAGACGGCCAAAATATCCCGCCTTCGATCGATAACACATTAACAGCTGCATCTTTAGATTTCTATAGAAAACATGTCACTTAATTGCTGATCACAAGAAATTGCTTTAATAAGGCGATCAATATGGCAATCATCGCTCCTTTTTCATTTAGCCAGTTAGTTATTTTTGTATTGTTTTTTAAATTTTTCCTAGCCAGTATTAAGTATCGTTCCAATAAAATATATTTTATTTATCACAATTAAGCAACATTACAATTTTGCCGTTGTATTTCTCTTCCATACATAACTCTAACACCAGCTTGTGGTCTTCAATGAATTCAGAGAGGTAGAGCGAATCGTTCGCCAGAGGCACAAGGATTCCGTACGCCATGCGATCACCGTCATAGGATTCCTCCGTGATGATGTAGCCCTCCTTGTTGGGAATGTAGTGGTTCAATGTGAACCAATCCATGAAGATACCTGCATTGAGGAGAACACTTTCTTGATATACGCGTTACTCATATTCATTCTTCAACATACAAATAGCAAGTTTGATTTAACTAGTATGATTGATCGATCCAAAATCAAAATACCACTACTAATAGTATTTTCAAGATACGTCCATTACAAAAGAAGTTTATAAAAAGATTGACAACTCAACCTTAACTCCCAAAAGAAGCTCATAAAATGATTGAAAACTCAACCTTAACTCCCAAAAGAAGCTCATAAAATGATTGACAACTCAACCTTAACTCACAAAAGAAGTTCATAAAATGATTGACAACTCAACCTTAACTCACAAAAGAAGTTCATAAAATGATTGACAACTCAACCTTAACTAACAAAAGAACTTCAAACAATGATTGGCAGCTCATCCCTAACTAACAAAAGAAGTCCATAAAATGGTTGACAACTCAACCTTAACTAACAAAAAAACTTCATAAAATGATTGACAACTCAACCTTAACTAACAAAAGAAGTCCATAAAATGGTTGACAACTCAACCTTAACTAACAGAAGAACTTCATAAAATGATTGACAACTCAACCTTAACTAACAAAAGAAGCTCATAAAATGATTGACAACTCAACCTTAACTAACAAAAGAAGTTGATAAAATGGTTGACAACTCAACCTCAACTAACAGAAGAACTTCATAAAATGATTGACAACTCAACCTTAACTCACAAAAGAAGTTCATAAAATGTTTGACAACTCAACCTTAACTAACAAAAGAAGTTCATAAAATGATTGACAACTCAACCTTAACTAACAGAAGAACTTCATAAAATGATTGACAACTCAACCTTAACTAACAGAAGAACTTCATAAAATGATTGACAACTCAACCTTAACTAACAGAAGAACTTCATAAAATGATTGACAACTCAACCTTATTTGGGTATTGTACTTTAATATTATACCAGCTGGGTTACCCAATCGTGCTTTGGAAGAATTAAAACTATATTAGCCATGCAAATGACACTTATTGAAAAATAATAACTGTGTCAGGCCGCCTTGATGAGTTTTTAGAAATATAGATATATGTGTGTGTGTGTGTGTATTGGCAAACTTGCAGAATCGCGAGTCATAGATTATTATACGGAACGGCCCACGTGTTTTCTATTGTTTGGAGATTTTAAAAAAATATAGAAAAAATTTTCTAAAAACTTCGCGCAGTGATTAGGAATATTATGGTTTGTAGGGTCTAAAACCAACAATTACCAAGTTATGAGCGGTCAAACAGACACGTTTTACCGCTTATATGCTAGTGATATACAATACTGTAATTTGTGTGAGAATGGATATGTTTGAGAATTATACCGTCGATTTCATGAGCGTACAGCATTTTCTTTAGCACTTCGGAATTATTCTGTACAATGAAACTTCCTTTTTTCAAGACAAAGAGTTCATCATATATCCGGTTCTGTAAAATACCAACCTGAAACCAAGATCAATTTCAGAATTTATATCTAAATTCACGAACAGATGGCTGAATGTAAAACAAATTTAAAAACCTTTTTTAGTATAATTGAAATATGGTTTTAACAAATCGCAAAACAATTGTCTTGTTGTCGTAAAAAGAGTAAATGCAGCAGTTGTGATGAACATTACTCTTTTGATTGATTGATTTTTAAATGTGATTTTTGCGGCACAAAACAAAACATTTTAAAACTATCAACATTGCCACGTGCTTCAAAACAATAACCTTTTTGTTTCGCATGTCTGGTTTTTGGCCAATGCTGTTGACAGCTGAGGTAAGCGAGGCAGTCAACAATGAACATGTCGTAATTCCTATAAGAATCCACACGATAGCAAGTGCTCTTGCCGGCCACGAATGAGTTGTTTTGTCACCATATCTGAAACGAATGATCATGAAGTAGACAGGACTACAAAGTTCCAGGAATCCCAGGATTACAAATAATTATATTATAGGTATTTTACCAGCATATTTTGTTTCAACCGCACTAATATTGCATAAAAATCCCTTTCTACCAGGAGGTTTGCTAAAATATATAAATTCTTAGAAACCGTATTCAATTATTTAAAAACATTTTAAGGATTCCGGTGTTTTAGAAACAATTATTTATATTATTTTCAATGGGTTGTTTACAAACATATACGTAAATAAATGTCTGTTTTTTTTTCAAAACTCAAAATGTCTTACCCCACTGTTGTCATAGAAACAAAGCTCCACCAGAAGCCCTCGGAAACCCCATTCACAAATTCCTTTGGGAAATCACCAGGGTTTGAATTTTTGTCCTGTGAACACAAGTAAAAAAATGTGCATTCGCGCAACTCAAGAAGATCTGGTTTATATTAGCTTTTTAAGATTTGCTGTTATTAAGATTATTAGTGTCAAAACGTTAGGTCTGATTATTAACCTATTAATGGGTTTTTAGTGTACATTTTACAATGCGATTTACATGTAATTTTGTAACAATTTTTTACGGGAATTTGTGTTGATTGAAATATATTTTATTTATTTATTTAATATATGACATTGTGTGTATATTTTTATTGTATATTATAAATATGTCAAAACGCCGTAATGTAAATTGATAAAACTGCAGACCGTAAAGTGTTGAAACGCAAAACGCAATTTACAGACTGTTAAATAAATAAACAAGCAACGAGTAATTTGATACGAGTAAGTGTTTTTCTTAAATCTTTTTTCTGAATTAATTGTACTAATGTATAAATTGAAGCTCGTAGGGAGTGCACGAGGGTAAATAATCGTGCGGATAATATTTGGAATTGTACGCATGCCTGGAATGTGCTTATAATTTACAGGCTATTCAAAACTTTAAGGTTTTAAAAAGTCCGAATTCACATATTTATACGTTTTAATTGAGGTTTGAGGGGGTTAAGGTTCTTTAGGTTTAATTGCTTACTAAAATCCAAGCGAAAAACCCGGCAATGAAGGTCATCAGTAGCCCCACAAAGGGTAACGGCCAAAGCCCAAGACACGACATCATCAAACCCTTTATCTTCGTGGTGTACTCATCTAGAGTGACAAAGTAGCCCGCACTGACGTCAAGTAACGGTACAAAGTCGTATCCGTACATTCTGGGAGCCGAGTTTTTGTTCAGTACAGGGAAAATAAAGTTGACTTGCTGAGTGATTGTGTCTCTTAAATACGTCTCAGTGGTCGGGTATTGTTTCACAAGAGCAAATTTTACACAGTCTCCGCAGCATGCTTTTAATATCATCTTGGTGACGATTTCTAAACGGGAAAAAATTATCATCATCGTATAGATTATTGCCACACACAAACTGTCTCCTATTGGTCAAAAACCTTTAAACCAATTGAGATCATTGCAACTGTTCCCATAGTGACGCGACTGCTAGATTAAAATTTGATGGTCAAAAGGTTTTCTTGCTTTAGATCAAATATCGGGAAGATTGTAACAATGGGAATTTTGTAAAAACATTTCCAACAATAATATCCCTTCCAATCGCTAACCGTCCATTTTCTCTATTTATTCACAGAGATCTCGCAATTTGGAACTTTAAAAAATCAAAAACTCTGGGAATATTCTTCTGTTCAAAGAAACAACAAAGCAAAGCAATTCTTATTAAGCAGATGGATATACGGATGCATTTCCATGTGTAAAAACGTTCTTAACCACTTTTCTAGCTGGTGTTCTTGAAGCTTTGTAATTATATATATATAATATTTAATGTAATATTTAAAAACATTTATTATTTATTTATAATTAGAATAGTTATATTGGTTTCAATGAAAAGTTGTTTAGTATTGAGTTAAACAACAACCTACTGGGAGTCCACGTTATCTCCACTGTTACGGATATTTGGGAATATATTTTTATTATTTTTATTATTAGTAAATGTAAAATATTATAAAATTCATTTGATAGCAAAAAATATAACAAATAAAAAAATAAGGTACTCTTAAATTCTTCAAATGTTTAAAACCATTAGAAATTAGGGAAGAACCAATAGGTATTGGCAAATCATCCGTGAAAGTATTAATATTTGGTACCTTGTTGGTTTAATAATCACATGAGATTTCCAGCAAGAACAATTCGAGTCCGTGATTACACAAATTATAACCCCATTACCGTAAATAATGAGCTTCGCAACGCAAACTGGTCTGGTGTTTTTAACGCTAATGGAATTAACGACGCAGTTTCACGTTTTAATACGAACTTAAATGACACTTTCATAAAACATGCACCATTCATCAACAAACGAGTGAAAGGAAGACCATGTCCATGGCTCGATAAAGACACCAAATCCCAGATGAATAAACGTGACAAAGCTCTTCGTAAAGCACGTCATTCAAAAGACGAAAAGAACTGGAAGATCTACAAAACACTACGCAACCATTGCAACAATTTGTTGAGATATGCTAAAAGCAAATACAACAAAACGTTATTAAATGATAACTGTGAAAATCCAAGGCGTTTCTGGAGTGCAATAAAAATGATCTTCCCCACCACATATGCAGCCAACCCTTCAGTTTCAACGCATAACAGTGAAAGCCGCGTCAAACGTTTTTCTGAACATCTCGCAAAGGCTATAACATCATTGAAAGCAAAGTTTATACACTGCTGTAACTTTGTGTGGCAGACTCCTAGACACATCTTACCACGCACGCTGAAATCGTTTCACTTTAAACCAGTTTCTGAACAGTTCATCCTAAAACAACTTAAACGACTCAAGCGCAACAAGTCAACCGGATTGGATGAACTATCCCCTAACATGCTAAAAGACTGCGCTGAAGTCATCTGCACACCACTAACGCATGTAATTAATATGTCGTTACACCAATGTGAAGTTCCTGCGATGTGGAAAAAAGCCAAAGTAACGCCAATATTGAAAGCCGGTGATGCAAACGATCCTGATAATTATCGACCTATATCTGTACTGCCGATACTTTCAAAAATTCTTGAAAGAACAGTTCATTTGCAGCTTATGGAACACCTTGAAACTGAAAACCTGCTATCCGAATTTCAGTTTGGCTTTCGAGCTAAAAGGTCAACTGAACTTGCTACAACTATGTTCGTTGATAACATTAGACGAGAGGTTAACAATGGAAATCTCGTCGGATCCGTGTTTATGGATCTTTCCCGAGCTTTCGATACGATCAGCCATAGTCAGTTACTTGCTAAACTTTCTTCATATGGTATTCGTGGTCATGAGCTTCATTGGTTCACAAGTTATCTCTTTCATCGAACCCAACTCGTAGAAATTGATGGTAGCCAGTCAACCGAGCAACCTGTATTCAATGGTGTCCCTCAAGGTTCGATCTTGGGACCGTTGCTGTTTGTGGTATTTTTCAATGACATTGTCGACTCGATCCGGCATGCACGTATCACCATGTATGCAGATGATGCTGTCATTTACTACGCCCACAAGGATGTCAATGAAATTGAAAAATGTCTTAATGATGAATTTGAGCGCATCGCTGAGTACTTGAACACAAACGAACTCATTATAAACCTTAAGAAAGGGAAAACTGAATCACTACTCTTTGGAACTGCAAAACGGCTGAGCAGTATCAAAAAGCCTTTCGAAGTCAATTTCCAGTCGAATGTCATTAACAACGTCGAGGAATACAAATACTTAGGAAATGTTGTCGACGCCACCTTAACGCTTAGCAATGACTTTGACACGAAATATCGTAAGGCTTCAAACAGAGTACAGTTGTTACAAAAACTTCGACCCTACCTAACAAAATCCGCATCAATGATGATTTACAACTCAATGATTGTTCCTTTGCTTACATACTGTGGAATTATCAACTTAAATACAAACAGAACGCAGCGAGCAAAGTTCAACTCTATTGAAAGAAGATCTGCTCGAATCGTTGGTACAAAAAGAGTACCCTCGATTAAAAACAGAATCGATAAAAGAGCAAACATTATTGTGAGGAATGCATTAAACGGGATGTTATGCAGCAACTTCAATGAGTATTTTACAATAAACACCCACGGAAAAATGACAAGAAATGGGAATTTTCTAGTCAAATTACCCAAAGTTAAGCTAGAATTTGCTAGGAATTCTTTTTATTATTTTGGTGCTCATTTGTACAATTCACTTCCTTTAGAAATTAGAAAGGAAGTCTCAATTTTACTTTTCAAAAATAAATTACGTAAATTTTATGACCATTAACTTGTTTCTAAATTAACCTCACTTTGCATTCTACACCAACCAGTCATCAGTAAAGTTAACATTTTAGTATGTATGTATATAATAAACGTTTTTATCCGTCAGTTTTTTTTTTTTTTTTTTTTTTTTTTTTATTTATTTATTTTTATACAGGACACATGTTAATAGCAGTATATAATTTTAATACTGAAATGTATATATCCTGTCGAAATATTCATTCATAATAATAATAATAATTTGGTCCGATTTTTGTTAGAAAGTTATTTAACTCGACTTTTGAATCATGCGATAATGTGTCATTGATTTTTATAAGTGAAGGTACAGAGCCGCCATTTCTTTTATAATTTTATAATTTTCCAAGATTTGCAATATTCTTAGAGTATTGCTGGACAATATATGGTTAGCTGTTATTCCCATAAGATTTTGATGGAAACAATTACAGAAAAACGCTGCGATATTTTGAAACATAGAACCTCCTAAATTGCCATTCAAGTGCTTATTTACTGTTGAAAGTTATTTGATGTAGCCACAGACGCTACAGCTAATGTGGACGTTCTGAATCCAATACTCGCGACATTAATGAAATAACAAAGGAAATTTGAAGATTACTGCCGTTTCATATTGCAAGTAGAATATCTTACCCGTTAACACCGTCGTGTAAGGTCGGATGTCGATAGTAACCAAACCGAACTCTTTATGGCACACTTTAGCCTCCGTGTGCATAAAACATGGAGTTGGCGAAACGTTGAAGCAACCGTTCTTTTGACTGGTCTTTATTTTACACACTCTCACCTCCGATTTTGTAAGCGCTGGAAGTAATGTCAAAACAAACAGAAAGTCCATTGCTTCACAGAGCACTATTTAACGATTCGAAGAAATGCAAAACAATTTGCATGCCTTATTGACTCAATGCATCTATAGTACGGAAAAGAATAACTAATGAAGGAGCTTAATTAAGCTCACAAAAAACATTGTAACGTAGCCTCGTCTTATCAATAGGTTACGTGAATATCTGTAACGTGATTGGCTAATCACGAGGAAATATATATCACATTTCGGAGTGCAAAACTCAATATTTTTTCTTGATTGGCTAAAAAAAAGTGCAAAATTCAATATTTCTTCTGATTGGTTCAAGCAACTATTCCCGGGATTTGATCATTTCCAAAAGTAAATATCACTGTTACATGGTTATAATCGAAGCTAAAAAAAACTTGCTTGAAACGGTCAATTCAAAAACAACTATAAGCATTTTCCAAACAAAAATGCGTTTGCTAAGGATGACAAACGATAGTTTAACCTCGCCTAATAAAAATATCATTAGACTACCCTTGCCTGATGTTTTATGGGGCGAAAAGGCATGAACAAGATGAACCTTCCAAGCCGAAAGAAGACTTTATCTTGAAACAAAATTATAACTTTAAAACAACAAATCCTAATGGCCTTCTTCTGTCGAAGGTGTAAATATTTAAAGCACCTGTCTCGTTTTAAAGTTCGCGTCGTGAATACTTGAAAATTCGATTAATGCTTTCAACGTAATGAACTGGCGATCAAACGAAGACAGAGAAAAGTGCCCTTTGAACCTTGAGTTAATTTCTAAAACAAATTATTTTTGAAGACTGTTTTTGCATTGAAATACTTTTCAATTCAATAAAAAAATAACTCAGACTTTCCATCAAACTATACGTAACCGAATATCGAGGAAATCGTTTTTCTGCGATGTGACGTCACGACAATTCTTTCGCGAATATTTACGAACTTGTATTCAACCTAATATTTAGTGTTCTGAGAGAAGGAAAACTGAAACAAAAGTGTTTAAGGTTTCAAGGGTAATAGAAAACAAAATAATATTTTTCTTTAAGTTAATTTTCTTTGCTTTGAAAAATTAAGTCACGGACATGCAGTGTTTTCAAATTACTGTAAAAGAACTCGCATTTCATTTCATTGTCTTCATCCATTTCATCACTTTCCACCTGTAGAAATAAGACTTGAATCGGTACATAATCAACAACTTCCAATTGACCGTTCATGTTTGTTGAACCAACGTATATACAGAAAAAACTTTTTTTATAATTATAAATGAACACAGGAACATAAACATTCGAATCTCGAACTTTTCTTACTATTTTCTTTAAACATCGAACTTCGAAATGGAAAAGTTCGAGAAAATGGGCTAACAGAGTTCTCAGAAGGAACCGAAAAATCGCGCTTCCAGATACCGAATGGAATTATAAGGAAAATTATTTTTTTTGAAGATCAATGCATTACAAACCATACAATACGAGAAACCCTTAAAAAACTACGGCAGACGAGGATCTATAGAACGAAATATTTATATAAAAAACTCATAAACGCGGGCGGACAGTTTATTCATTCTCAGAGAAGTAACGAGTGCAATTTCGGGTCTTATAATGCACTATATTAATGCCGAAAATGAAACTAAACACGAAATATCTTTTTTAAACTAGGTACTTTATAAAAACACTTTAGCATCCTATGAGAACTTTATTCTCTAACGAAGAATTCGCATAATGATTGGCATTCTCCATTGATATAATATAATTGTCCTTAAGATATACTCGTACTCATTAAAAGACCATTGTAATATTTGAGGTTATCTGGAAGGGAAATAGGTTTTCGTCCATAAAGGGACTTTATTGTCGCTTAACATTTTCTTTTTCTAAGGTAATTTATGCTCCCATTTAATATATAAAAACTGCGTCAAATATACATGGTTAGCGTGTTAAAAGAGGTTTATTATTTTTTTAGGAAAACCAGCATGTTTATCTCTATTCTGTATACATTTGCATAAATTACATGGCATCAGATAGATAAATTACATAAGAGCAAGCATGATTTAAAACGTCGCAGAACAATCTGCATAAATTACGCAGTACGCGCGTGCGTAAATCACTCAAGTTAAGTGGAACAAAGTACGAAATAAATCTGCGAAACGTCGCAAAATATTCTGCATAAATTACATGACGCAGAACGCGCGTGCATAAATCACTCAAGTTAAGTGGAACAAAGTACGGAATAAATCTGCGAAACGTCGCAAAATATTCTGCATAAATAAAAGCGTTTAGGATAAATTACATAACACGAAAAGACCACGCACGGTTTTAAAACGCCACAAACGCAGCCAGGTAGAAAAGACATTGATGGTAGGTCGTCAAACCCTAAAGCGTCGCCTCGCTAACGTTCTCCACCGGCCCTCCTTTGATCTTCAAGTATATTTCCTTTTGTTCGTCCAATCGATCGTTGATGGTACCAGTGCCGTCCGGATTGCAGATGTTGTCGTGCCACTGGTACACGACCAGCATTTTGTCGCGCGAGTATTTCGTGTCTATTTCGAGTTCGCGCAACTTGGCCGAGAGGTCTTTCACTCGTTCCTCGTTCTTCGTGTATTTCGAACGAAGATCTATGGTACAAAAAATAATTATTAAAAAGTGAAGTGCTAAAGCCACGCAAGAACCACTGGACCATATAAATTACTTTTTGCAATCTCTAATAAGTGGCGTAGGTGATTCTTGACAAGTATAGAAGCAAAATAATAAATTCAAGAATCTATTTATTTATTTGTGAATCTTTATACAGGATAAAAAACGTAAGTTTATCTTCAGAGTAAAACGTACAAGTAAAAAACTGTCAATGTTTGTCTTGTTGTTGTTGTTGTTGTTGTTGTTGTTAGAAGACAATAAGTCAAAAATAAAATAATAATTAGGATGTTAATTTTGGAAATTAAGAAGGAATATTTATATATTTATTTATTTTTCAATGTTTATTGAATGAAAAAAGAGCTCCATATGCAAATGTAGCAATCCGCCCCCTCCCCCACCCACCCCACCCTAAATATGAAAGGGGGCGCAGTTTCGTCAGTTCTCCCAACAAACACAATTCGTAATAATGTTCCGAGAATAAAAATCATCACGCACCTTCGAGTTCTGCTACTTTCCTTTCGCTGTCCTCGAACAATTTCAAGGCGTTGTCCAAGAGAGCCTGGACACGAGCCCTCATCTGGTTGGTTTTGTTTATTTTCGCCTGCAACATAGCCTCGGTTCCATCGTATTTTTCGCGAACCTTCTCAGCCGACTGAATAACAGACGTGGATAGTTGTCACGTGGTTCTCAAGTAATCCGTATAATATATATTTGTAGGCTAAGCCAGGTTATCCATTAAGCAGTATACTGAGGTGTAATTTTTTTAAAAACTATTGGATATAAATTCTGTATAAATATCCCGAAATAATACTGAGTACGCGGCAAAGTTGCAAAGTGGGCCCCACTGCTGTTCCCATTTTCATTCTCCGCTAAAGTTTATTCAGGTTAACAACAAACAGCTCATTAGAATTATCACAAAAAGATAAAAACATAAAATTAACATATATATTAAGAGGCGTACGCAACTAACCTTGTTGACTTTAGCAGCCAGTTCAGACGCCTTGTCAGCCTCGATTTCAGCTTCCCGCAGTCGCACTTTGTTCGTTTCAAACATGGTTTTCACATTGTCTCGCTTACCCTCTAGCAACGTGGTGTTGGCTGAGACAGCTTCCAAATCACCGTCAACACTGTCTAACTTTTCTTCAAGCTGAAAGATGGGTTATGTAATTATTCATGAGAGATATGCGAATATATTTGATTCATAATCGTTGTTTAAGCTTTTTATAAAGTTTTAATTTTCGCAACGAGTGATATGTTACTCGTCCTGTACCATTGGACGAGTACCATGTTACTCGTCCTGTACCATTGGACGAGTGCCATGTTACTTGTCCTGTACCATTGGATGAGTGCTATAGTACTCATCCTGTACCATCGAACGGGTGTTATGTTACTCGTCCTGTACAATCGGACGAGTGCTATATTACTCGTCCTGTATCATCGGACGAGTGTTATGTTACTCGTCCTACCCAATCGGACGAGTGTTATGTTACTCGTCCTACACAATCGGACGAGTGTTATGTTACTCGCTCACTCAGTTAGTTATCACCTGTTTGATCAGATCAGAGGCATC
Source organism: Candelabrum cocksii (assembly GCA_963930725.1). Classification (NCBI taxonomy): domain Eukaryota; kingdom Metazoa; phylum Cnidaria; class Hydrozoa; order Anthoathecata; family Candelabridae; genus Candelabrum; species Candelabrum cocksii. The sequence continues at coordinate 1,247,838 of OZ005678.1, read as the reverse complement.
TTTGATGTTCACGTAAGCAATGCTAATACTCGTCCCTGTAGCATTTTGAAGTCGTTTAGCTTCGTTCAAGTTATCCAGAACAACCTGAGTTTTGTTCATAACAGAGATGGCGTACTTCCTGAAAAAGGTGAGGATTTCTTATGCCTCTGAGGGGATGTGTACTCAAACATTCTCATGGAAAATTGTGAAATAGTACACGTAAAAAAGAAGCAAAACATCATAGGAAAGCGAAGAATTCAGTTTTAGTGAAGTGGCATATGCATGGATTTCAAAAGCATTGTTAAGGTGGGCGCCTCTCCTACCATAAACACTCGTAATTAACTGCATGGAGACGCTACTCATTCTGTGATGTAAGGTAATTAACAAGAATTCGCTCACTTTGTGTTGAGAGCCTCTTCTTTCAACCCAACGGCGGTGTCCCAGTCCTTCTTACTCTCGTTCAAAATTCGATCAACATCCGTCAAGTTGTTCACCACAAGTCGAATCTCATCCGCCAACTTCTCCACGTCGGCGGGAGTCAGTGAAATGTTTAACTGAAGCGTTTCCATGGCGAGTTGCTTAGAAACGTTCGGCTGGATGAACGACGCGTTCAGGAACTCTTGGATGTCCTGTTGAACGAGCAAGTCATCTCAATTGCCATCAACTGCCATATATGTCTATACTTTACTTATATCTTACACAATAAGATTAACTCGCCTTGATCAGAGTGGTGATGTTAGCCAAAAGTTCTTCCCCAATTTCTTTCGCTTTAACAGCTGTTTGGTTAGCTACGTCACTGCTTTCCTTTGACATATTGACGGCAGCCGACGCCATTTTCAACCCACCCACAATCGCCGTCAACTCATCTATAAAGGAAATTATTAGAACAGTTAACCATTTAGTGCTATAAATAGGTATTGACGGTTTTCATGAAAAGTGCACACAATCAGATTCATACAACGGGTTTTACAATTTCAAAAGTTAATCAAAAATGTAATATTTTTCATCAGTCTCTATATAACCTCTCTTCCTCTTCATAGCCTCCTGGGTTTCGTTTGCACTGAGCAACGCATTTTCTGCCGCCACTTTACCACCACCACACCCGCAAGCGTTGCAGCCAATGGCGTTACACCCGCCGCACGTGGCGTTAGTAGCGCACAGCCTGCGATTGAGTTCTCTTAACTTCTCCTCCAGGTCGTCGGTGAGTGCCGTCATGTTGGCCAACATCCACTCGTTGTCGGCGTGAATCTCCTTAAACGACGTGTCGTTTTTCGGGTTCAGAACCTCTTTGCGTATTTTTCGACGGACCTTCTTGGCGACTTTCAACACTTTGGCCGACTGATCGACCGAATCGGCGGCATCGCGCGAACGCTGTTGGCTTTCCCGAGTGCTGTTCAGTCCGCCGCCGATATTGCCCTCCATTCTGCTCGTGATGTTGTCCCTCAGCCCGACGGAGAGTCTCTTCAGCAAACCGAAGCGCCGTTCTAGTTCGTCCAGTTCGTCGTTATCGACAGTCAAACGGTCGCCCGTCGCCGACACTCCGGCAATCAGAAAGTCCGCTTTCTGCGTCAAGTTCACCAGCATGCCGTGAAAGGCGTTCTGTTTCTCTCTCAACGCGTTGACGTCATCGGCAAACAGAGTGCGGTTGTTTAAGATCGCCTCGATGTCCGTCAACCGATCGACGAGTCTTTGGATTTCTCTCGTGTACGCGGAAATCTCACTGGCGTTGAACGTCTGATTGCCAAGCTTCAATTTACTCAACGCGGTGATCTGTAGTTCCAAATCCTTAACAATGTCTTCCCACTGGTCGTTGCACGTGTGACAGCGGTCGCAATCCGGCATCACCCCGCTGGTACGTGCAGCGCACATGTCACACC